>MU226394.1:185122-206503 GCA_018584345.1 Thuja plicata | reverse complement strand
ATCTCCCTATCTCTGGGATTGATCTCAACCATTCATTTCATCCCCAATTCCTATATAATAAACCCTTCATAACCATTTGAAGGATCTAGGATTTCAAGCTCTCGTGCGACATTACTATGTCAGTTTGGTTCTAGCATTCAAGCCATCTTGCGATCACACACTCATTTCAATTAGCAAATTCTCGACACTTCTCAAGTCATAGACGCTGCCCACACCAATACTGAGCATTAAGAACAACGTTTTAGAAGGAGTAGAGAGACAATAGAAGCTTCAAGCACTTTGGGGTTTGCATTTATTTGTTTTCCTTTCTTTATTTGTATATTTTATTGGTTACGTTTCAAGTTATTCATTTTAGTAGTTCTTGTGTACTTGATTTGTATCATTGTAAAACTGTCGCTACTAACCCTTGCCTTTGGAAAGCTTGGAAAACATGAATCACGATCAAAGGAGGCATACAGGTTCTAACCCATCCCAACCTATTTTTCTCTTGCTAAACTAATTCTAATCCTAATTCTATCCTAACCCACCTCCTAACGTTGTCACATTCCATTAAGGAATGATTAACAACTCTACCCACTTGAGAAAGTCAAGGAATCTCAAGATTCCTTCCCTCAAGTCCACTTTCTCAAGCCATCCTCTTACACCCTTCCCATACTTCTCTAAGGCTTTCATTAATGCCTCATTAATAAAGATTCCTTAAGCCCATGTCTCCCCCATGCCTATTGAATGCCGTTGGCATTTATTTCTATTACACCACCATTATTGAGTTCCTCAGCTCATTAATGCACCTTGTCCCCCCTCTCTCTCCTCATTCTTCTATAAATAGAAGGCATTTTTGAGAGAAAAGAAGCCTTCATCTCATATTAGAAAATACATTGTTATGTTGTTAAGATTTAGATAGCTTTATTTTCATCTCATAGTTTCATTACCAAGCATTGTTATAATATCCATTTTTAGAACTAGAATGCATTGCTCGTTGATTAAATAGCTTGTTTTAATTCAAATCTTTCATGCTAAGTCATATATGTCACTGATAGTAGCATAATCTGAGGGCTATTATGTTATTAATCACACTCTTCTTAGTTAGAAAGAAATAGGTCAATATTAGTTGGTTTTATATGCTCATCTAACCCCTTTTTAGCTAATGCAATGATTTATTGAAGTGTTGTGTCTTTCTTAAATAGGTACAAAAATCACTCACATTTCTGGTGCCCACCGTGGGGAAAGATTTCCAACTTGGCCTCATTTTGAATAATTTTTTCACTAATTTACATGCACAGGATCCTGTTACAGAGTCGTTTCTGGTCATTCTGGATTGCATCCGGGATACGCCCTCGCACCGTAGAAAATGAGTCTCGTATCTGGGATTTTCCAGATCATTTTTGGTTTAAGATCACATTTGGGGAGCATTCAATCACATCTGGTAAAGAAAGTAGCATCTGGTTTCTGTGTTGTTTGTTGTATTTTTGGATCGCATCTGAGAAAAGTTTTTGAGAACTTCCTAGTCTAACCACTAACGTTTGCGTGTTTGATTTATTTGGTCTCTTCACAGCTTAACCAATGCTTGCAGGTTGCATCAAAGGATATTCTTGGAAGTTGAATGAAAGATACTAACTTGTGGTTTTTTAGGTTTCCCAACCCCCATCTTGACCTCTATTTACTCGCTTTAAAAGCTAAGGAACATTTTCCAATCTATCACTAAACTGACTAGAGGACTATGCTCTTTTCCTTTTAAGGAAAATCAGAAACTCACACATCAGTTTATGGGTTGAAAGGAATTTGGAGTTAACTAAACAAGCAATCACATTGTATAATTCTTTTGGATCGGTAATTGAACAAACACAAAGCATTTAAATATTGTGGGATAAATGAACAACTACATCGTATAACTTCTTTTGGGACACATAAATTGAACAAGGAAACCCATTAAATATTGTGGTTAATTGAACAAGGCAAATCTATTTTCCAGCATTTTGTTTTCATTAAATAGGAACATATAAATCAGGCACAACATTGCTTGAGGGAATGAGCTATTTACTTGATTTTGTTTTAGGAGAAAATGGCTTAGATTAGGAGAGTATGCTCTTCTTCTTCGAAAGAATCAGAAATCCAGACATCCAAAGCTTTCCAATCCTTTGTACACATATTTAATAGTAGAGGGCCTACCGGTTGAGGAAAAAATCTCTTGGGAATGACCCAAGTGAGGACAGATTTTACACCAACCCTTCCAACTCACTATAAATAGTTGCTTCCTCATAGGCTAAAGCCTTAGAAGATGGAGCTGGTTTTGTTCATGGAATTTCGACATCATTCCTTGAACATGCTTGGGTATATGTAGAGCGGAGCCGCTTGAATCTTGCTTGTGAGACTACATATATTCAGGTACTCATAGGGCTATACGCCTCAATTTTGCCTTGTGCAATTCTATGGGGGACGGTTTCGAATGGATTGCCCAATAATAGACAACACTTGAACTGAAAGAATTCTTGATTCATCCCCGAAAGGGTGATAATATTTATGCAAGGCAAAAAGTAATTTCCCCAAGACACTCGTCATATTGTTCCCTCACTTGTGTTTGGAGTAAGCTAATGCAACATCATGACTAGAGCCATTACGTGCTTGGTGATGGCCGTATTTTGATTAGCATTTGAGTGTGTGCCTAAGTCAATGAGCAAAGATTTTTATCCTCCAACTAGAGAATAGGAAAAAGATGTGTGTCTTTTCACCCTCCTAACAATGCAAATCTATTTGATGTGTTTGAAAAATCATTAAAAAGATAACATCTTCAAACAAACAACAACATTCAATCCTGAATCAATGCATGTATTTTTCACTCACTGACGGGTCTCAAAAATCAAACTACAATCAGACAAACTTCATGCACTTCAAAAATAAACTTTTCTAGAACTGATCAAAACTGATAGAGGCATCAAAAAATCTTATCCCATATGTCTTGTATCTCATCTAGTATTTAGGATCGTATTTGATATCCTGGCTTGTATTTGGTTAGCACACAGTCGCATCTAGGGTTTAGGCTTGCATCTGGGAGCTCACATCTAGGACAGTGGGCATTTGCAAGATAATTTCTTAGAAAGTCTCAATTGATTTGGATACCCTTTTGGCTCTTTAGTTTGTCCTTGTTGTCTTTTCTGGTCTCCCAGTCATTAAATCAAAACACCTTTTCAGGCATCCACCTTGCATGTCCTGTCAGTTTCTCATAAACTATCTCAATATGTGTGGTCTATCTGCTTCTTACAAATGCTTGGTTCCCAGCTCACTATCAGGGCATTCTAACCCTCTGACATTGGAATCATTACTCCCATCAAAACTTGAATGATACTTCCACCTAAACAAACTCACTTGGATGATTTGAGACTCTACCTGACACTCTTGGGAAACATTGACGAAAGTTGAGACACAACTTCATGGTTAACACAAGGTGCAAAAAGTACACGTCTAAAGGATCAAAAGTACCTCCTAAAACACCACACTTTTAAGGGGAAACATCTCATAGTTCCCTACTCGATCTAGACTCTCCACAAATGGATAGCGACACTCATAGATGGAGTGAGGCTTTTGAGGAATATAACAATGGAAAACACCAAAATCCTGAAGATACGCATGAGGAAGAAGAACCCACATTCGACCGTCCTTTATTTGAGTCTAGTAGTGAGAATGAAATCACTGAAGAAGAATATGAAAAACTCAAAAAAGCAAGAGATTCCATAAAATAATGGAAAAATGATTGACGGTGATAAAGAGAAATACTTCCTCTATCTAGCCTCCACGGGTGTCAAATTACCTAAGGATTACGATGTGGAACAACTCAAAGAAAAGGAGGTACCAACTCCTATATCTATTCTTTCCAAACAGCTCACATTGATGCAAACTGAGCTTAGAGATCTCAAACAAGAGAATGCTAAACCGAAATCACCATACTCTTTGGACTCCATTTGTCCATTCCCCTTTGATAAGAGTATTACTATGGTCCCATTTCCTCCTAATATGACAAGACCGAAGTATGACAAGTACATAAGAGAAACTGACCCACACAATCATGTGAGGGAATTCTGTGCTCTAAGCATAGAATACATGCACAAACCTACATACCTCATGTGACTATTTCCAAGAAGTATAGGAGGTAATGCCATGGAGTGGTTCTCAAAACTGAACCCTAAGGTCAAAACTTTTGAGGAGTTAATCCAACAATTTATCCAACATTACTCTTATAACATACAACATGATGTGACCATGATGGACCTATGTAATACCAAACAGAAGACTGGTGAATATTTTACACACTTCCTACAAAGATGGAGGAAGATCTTTGCATGATATTCAAGGGCCATTCCCGAATCAGAGAAGATGGAGATCTTCGTCAATAACCTGGTGCCTAAATTGAACTACACATTACAAATGCAAGACTCCCCAACCTTTGACAGAATGATTAAGAATGCCCTCTGTATCAAGGAAGTCGTGGTCAAAAGGGGGGAGATCACCCTTCAAAATGAAAAAAAAACCAACAACTCCAACTCCAAGCCTAAATGGTGGAAGCAAAACAAGAATGTTGTCAATGATAGAGTAGTTGATGCCTCTAACATTAACCCTAAACCCAAGGTGTTCATTCTGACTAATAGCATGTAGGTAAGCAAAGATGCCAAGGTCATGACTCCCATACCCAAAACAAACAATAATAATAGTAAAGGACGGTCATGGGTTTCAAAACCTCAAAGAACATTTACTCCTTTGGGAGAACCTCTTGAGACCGTTTTGAAGACTCTATTAGATAACAAAGTTATCACAATTCCTGATTCCAAACCATGGGAACCGACGGTTAAACCAAGATGGTGGGATGATAATTCCTATTGTGTCTTCCACAAAAATAAGGGACACAAGACAAATAATTGCCTTAAACTTAAACATTTCATTCAAGACCTCATTGAAGGCGGTAAGATCAAAGTGGACAGACACACTACCAATGAGGATCATACAACATTCAATAAACCATTTCCTAATTATGACAAAAGAGAAGCATCTAAAGGGAAAGGTAACAAAGTCAACTACACCTATTCCAATAATGACAATGTGATCAATATGATAGACGTTAAAACATAATCAATTAATGTGGTCATAATCAAAGGTGTTTTATTCCACTCAAATGCCATAACATGGAGCCAAGCGCAGGTCACAATCAAATGACCCCCAAAACCAACATCAACGTCCAAGGTTCCCACCATTCCTATCCCCAAACTAGAAACAAAACATGTGGTTACTATTCCTGGAGAAAAATACGACTTGGTAGATCAATTGCAATGAACCCCTGCCAAAATTTCCATTTTTGAGTTGCTCAAAATATCCACAGTACATAGGGAAGTCCTAGAACAAGCTCTACATGCTGCTAACATCCCAAAGGATATTGATATAGACAAATTCAAAGTGATGGTCAATCACATCTCAGCGCCACATTACCTCTCCTTTTCTGAAGAGGATGATAAATCATTGACACATCCACATAATCAACCCCTCCATATCGAAGTCCTCATTCATAAATCCCATGTTAGATTCGTGTTGGTAGATGGAGGTGTAATATTAAATATCTGTACCCTTGATCTAATCAAGAGACTAGGTCTCTTAGAATAGACAATTGACTCTAGAAGCAAAATAACTATCAAAGCTTATGATGAGGAAGAAAGATCCTCCAAAGGTCTTATTGTTCTTCCTGTCAGAGTCAGACCAATTGAGAGTAATGTCATTTGTCAAGTTCTGGATCTACCCTTGGCCTACAATATCCTGTTGGGAAGACCATGGATTCACGAAATGCAACCTATGCCGTCTACTTACCACCAGTGCATAAAGTTCCTACATAATGGAGTGGAAGTGATGATTCCTGTAGATGCTAACTATACTTGTAATAATATCAAAGCAAGTAGTATGATCCCACATAACAAAGATGCTATGGATGTGATCGCTCTTGAAACCACCAAAGACATGGTTATGAAGAGTTTTTGCAAAACCTTAAAACTTGAAGAAACATGTATGGGAGAATACAAGCTGGACCTAACTCCGTCACTGACAGAACTTCTGGTGTCACCAAGATCCTATGGAAAACCTTCCTCGACATTCACACCTACTGCATCCAAGGAGCCAAAAGTACACAAATAAATTGGCATGATTAAGGCATCCACATCTTCTTTAAATAACACAGAAGAACATGCAGTATTGGACTGGCTTTACAAAGGAGAACTGATGGAAGCTGAGTTCAAACATGTGGAGATATCCCCTGAACAATATGGAAAGGGATATGATTTTCTCAAACAGATAGGATACAAAGGAAAGGTACCTCTAAACGACACAGGACGAGGGCTTATTAAGCCTATACTCATGGAGTTCCAGAATACTAAAGACAAAACATGACTGGGTTTTAATACTAAAACTGATAAACCCACTTCACAAGATAGTCCAAACTCAGATAAAGGGAGTGATGAAACAGATGAACTAGAGTAGTGGTCCTATGAAAGATTATTACATGTTGGCACAAAGGATCCCAAATACTAAGGAGAATCCTATGTACCCAGCTTTGAGGTACCACAAGATCTTCACACCCCTTTGTTAGCACAACCTCACATTCAAGAGGTAGGAGACACAACAACAGCTGGTCCAGAGATATCATTGATAGCAACCGTTACTCAAGACACACCCCAACAATAGGATTTACATCCTAACTGGGGGAAATTGGTCATGGTTTCACATATCCTTGATCTACCCCACTTTGATCCACAAGTAGCTAACCAGGTACATCAAATAACCATTGCTGAATACTTAAACAAATCTAATGATGAGGTCACTGACTCTCATGATTATGAATGGGATGAACTATCTATTGCCATTGAAGATACTGGAATAGATACAATTCACATGTTTGTGGCACTCTCAGCTCCTCATGAAGAACCTAACACTTCTCCCAATGACACTGATAATACTGAAGCAGAAGAAGAGTTCCTTCTCCCAATCATTGATGAAGAAACTGGTGATTACATAAGTCTAGAAGAATTTCAGAGGCTACAAGCAAGAAGCCTCCTTTTTACGGAGAGATGATGATGAGAGTTCTACTGACGAGTCATTAGAGTTTGGTCTACATATAAATAACAATGACCCTTTTAATAACGATCTCACTCTTATTGATCTAAACATTGAATAAATTAACTTAACGAAACATGTCCTATCGGTTAATAGCCTTGATGCTAACGCAATGGTGTCCTTCCCAGAGTCTGACTCCCTATCATTGATACTTCCAAACCTAATTGATTGGACTAAAACAGATCCTACACCTATCCTCGACTTTCCCAATGGCTATACCCTAGCTTGCTATCTCAATACTTGTGAACCTTACCCTTCTTCCACCAATGCAAGGAGCGAGAACATGTCATAGGAGGATATCAGGTTTCTCAGTCAAAAATTGAAAAATAAAAAGAAAATGAGGACTGATGGTAAAAACCACTTTGTGGCAGTATCAGATCCTAAAATAGTAAAAATAAAAGACATATCCAATGGTGAAAACCTCCCAGAGGCACCAAAGGATGGGATTCTTGATATCCTCCCCGAACACTTTCAGGAAAGGTCTTCAGTACTGATTGAACAAACATAGCTAGTAAATTTGGGCACCATTGAAAATCCTTAAATAGTCCACCTTGCACAATATTTTTTTGAAGAAGAGAAGAAACAGTTCATAGAATTCCTGAAAGAGAAGAAGATCAACTTTGCATGGTCTTATACCGATATGCCAAGGCTGGATCCTAATCTAATAATGCACCACTTATCTATAGCTCCCGAGATCAAGCCCGTGAAACAAAAAATTAGGAAGATGCATCCTCATGTTGTATTATTAGTAAAAGCAGATCTAGAGAAGTTGTTGAAAGCCGAATTTATCAGAGTCATTGCCTATGCAGGATAGATCTCCAATGTGGTCCCCGTGTCTAAAATCGATAAATCTATCAGGATCTGTATGGACTTCAGAGACTTAAACAAAGCATGTCTGAAAGATGACTTCCCTCTACCTAACATTGACATGATCATAGACCTCACAACAGGCTACCAGAGGTATTCTTTAATGGATGGATTCTCAGGCTATAATCAAATCAAAATTTCCCCTGAGGATCAAGAGAAAACTGCATTTACATGTGCATGGGGCACCTTTTGCTGGAACATCATGCCATTTGGGTTAAATAATTCCGGTGCAACATATCAAAGAGCCATGACAACTATATTCCATGACATGATGCACAAGAACATGGAGGATTACATGGACGACACATTGGCCAAATCCAAAGAAAGAGGTACTCACATTGATGACTTAAGAAAGATATTGGATCATATGGAACAGTTCCAACTCAGGCTCAACCTAAAGGAATGTGCCTTTGGGGTCCAATTAGGGAAGCTCCTAGGATTAATTGTTTCAGCAAAGGGGATTGAGGTAGATCTTGCAAAGGTGAAAGCTATTCTAGAGATGGTTCCTCCATGCAACATCAGTCAAATGAGGATACTACAAGGGAGACTCTAGTCCATCAGGAGATTCATGTACCAACTTGCAGATAGGGCACAACCCTTTACTAAATTACTACATAAAGGGGTTACCTTCAAATGGGATGAACACTGTGAAGCAAACTTGAGGGAATTGAAAGGATACCTGGCTACTCCTGTTCTTATGGCACCTATTCATGGAAAGCCCTTACTCCTATGCATTTCAGCTACAACTACATCCCTAGACATATTTCTAGCAAAAGAGGATGAAACAAAGAAAGAAAGAGCTATCTACTACATTAGTAGAACACTAGTCACCTATGAGCTCAATTACATCATTATTGAGAAATCATGCTTAGCATTCATCTTCGCATCACAAAAATAAAGACACTACATGTTGTCACATATAGTAAAGCTCATTGCTAAGATAGATCCTTTAAAATATCTCCTAAGCAGAAAAAAATTAACATGACATTTGGAAAAATGGGTCCTGATTCTAAGTGAGTTTGACATTGAATACGTAGAAAGGAGAGCTATTAAAAGACAGGTCCTTGTAGATCAATTGGGTGATTTACAACTCCAGGATGACGAACCTTTAACGATTGAATTCCCTGATGAAACAATCATGCATCTAATTGAATATCCATGGAAGATGTATTTTGATGGTTCATTCACTCAACAAGGCTCTAGAGTAATTCATAACTCCTCAAGGTTACAAGATTCCCAAATTTTACAAATTGATGTTTCCATGCACCAACAATATTTCAGAATATGAAGCATTGGTAAATGGGCTTAAGCTAGCTATGGAGTAGAAAATTGTAGAGTTACAAATGTATGGTGACTCCCAACTAATTATCAATTGGGTCAATGAGGAGTATCAAACAAAATATGAGAAGTTGATGCCCTACATGCAACTGGTTGAAGTACTTTGTCTTCGTCACCTTCCAACAGATACCAAGATCATAGAATAAAGTTGTAGATGCTATGGCTACCTTAGCATCCATGTTACAACTAGAGGAACATCAATTCCTCTATGACTTCTTGGTGGAAGAACTATCCTATCCTACCTTTGATACCCCTGAATACCAAGTAATCTATGCTTTGAACACCCAAGACCAATCCTGACAGCATTTTCTATCTCACTGACCAAACCATTCTTGCTAATCTATCCAGAAATGAGAAGAGAGCCCTGATTAGGACATCATCACACTATGTCCTCATAACTAATAACTTATATCGATGAGGTCTTTATGGTACACTTCTTAGGCATTTAGAACTCAAAGAGTCCGATCTCACATTAAAAGAAGTCCATGAAGGTGTATGTGGATCACACTCAAACGAATTTTCATTAGTAAAGAAACTACTCAGAGTAGACTATTACTGGCCTACCATGGAAAAAGATGCTATTCACTTTTCAAAAACATGTCATAAATTACAAACACATGGAAATCTTATCTATGCTCCTACCAGAGAGCTTATACCTTTCATTACACGTTATCTATTTCAGCAATGGGCCTTTGACTTGGTTGGAAAAATATATCCCAACTCTTCAAATGGACACAAATTCATGATTACGACCACTTGAGTATTTCAAAAAGTGGGTCAAGGTCATGCCGCTAATCAAATCCACTAGCAAACAGGTGGCTATGTTCATTCTGAACTACATTATTTGTAGATATGGGATACCCTCTTCAATTATAACTGCCAATGGGGGCCAATTTAAAAATCAAGACATTGATGACCTTTGTGAACAATTCCACATTACTCAACACTGTTCCTCAATCTATTAACCCCAAGGTAATGGACAGGTTGAGGCATCCAATAAAAATATCCTAAAAATCCTACACCAAACTGTGAGTAAGTCTGGCAGAGACTGAAATCTACAACTGAATCCGGCACTATGGGCCTACAAAACAAGCATCAGAACACCAACTAGAGCCACACCATTTTCCCTAGTCTATGGAACTAAGGTAGTACTACCTATTGAGGTTGAAATCCCATCTTTGCGGATATCTTTACAAGGTCTCATTACTGATGAGCAGTACCGCATTGATAGGGTGAATTATTTGGACCTCATAGATGAGCGCAGGCAACAGGCATTCGATCATCTAAAGGTGTACCAAGAAAGTATGTCCAAGGGGTACAATAAGAAGGTCAAACCACACAAATTTGAAGTGGGAGATCTCATCTTAAAAGAGAATCCTAAGAACTAGCCTAACAGAGAGAAGAAAGGAAAGTTTGAACCTAACTGGCTGGGACCTTATGTTATCACTGCTACTTTTGGGACTAGAGCTTATCAACTATCTATACCTAAGGGAGATGTTCTTCCAGATCCTATCAACACTCTACATTTAAATCGGTTCTACGCTTGATGTTCGGCTAGCAGAGCCTGTACAACAAATTTTTTTTAGAAAATACCAAAAACATTCAAAAATGCAAAAATAGAAAAAAATTTGAAAAAGAGAAAAGTGCCTTGATGAGCACCTAGTAAAATAGGCATCTTGGTAGAAAAAAGAAAAGAAAAGATCTTTCCAAGTGGTGAAAACCTAGCAATCAAGCGTCACTTGTGTTCTACACTCCATCTATCAAAGCATCACTAATACTGAGCCTTCACAATTACACCTGTGCTAAAACGCTGACTTTGTTTTCTTATGACTATCTTATCATTGCTTGGGATTTGTCTATCTTTTCTGTCTTAGGATCAAGTCATTTTTGCACTGGGGGCATCTTTTCCAGTCTGATAGGTTGCTTCTGCTAAGTCTTTGTAGGATGGTTTGTCTTGTGATACGATGCTTTTTACTTTCACTACCATGATCACATTCACAAAACAAGGATGACACAAACATGGCACTAATGATGTTCCTAACACCTACTTTGGATTACAGATAGAAACAATGATGAACACAACCATTGGAAACATATTGCTTAAAATCTGACTTTTTGGTTGATGAATCTATACTGCGCTTGAAAAAAATAAATCAATAGTATTTCTCAATACTACTTAAGCACACAGTTTGGTCTTGGATTGATCATAACTCTTTTATGTCCTGATGATGTTTACCTAGGGGAATCTAAGCAATTATGAATTTTTATTGATTCTCAATTGATGTTGTTATAACTTCTGAGTTACTCCATGACGTCTGTGCAAAGACAAAGAGTCGCAAGGACAGGGGGCATAACATTTTATTGGTTTTCTACGTATGGTGGTTGTTCCAAATGAACCTATAAATTTCACTTAACTTGGATGTTTATGGTAAGAGCTGCCACTATGGGTGGATAGACACATATATCTTGATCTTTGTTATGTGTAAACTACGGCGAGGTTGAAACAATTTCCTTGTTTATCATCATTGGGTGCTTTTCAAAAAATAATGTCATCATCTACATTTAACTCATCAAGAGACCAAGATATCATCACATGTGCAAATAACTCTATCAAAGCAAGGAGATAATCATAAGACATATCAGGATCAGATGCTGCATATATGTGTGTCCAAACATGATACAAATCAAACAAAATATGGCATAAAGAGTATCAACATATCAAGGAGTCAGAATGAATTAGATATATATATGTGTGTATGTGTCATATACAAAAAGAGGATCTCAGTACGATCTAGATATGCAATATAAAATCAAATATACAAAATGAGATAGGCTATCTCAGCTCTGGCTTCCCCCCTCTCCCTAATCTAGAGGAGGTACAAATGGAGGAGGTACAAATGGAGGTAGAGGAGGCATTACCCCCTCAGACTATTGGGCCAACCGTGAAAATGACACCATTCTTTGCCCCTCCGGCACTGCCGCATGATAAAGAGCATAGTAGTATGTAGCCCTCTAACCCTGATGAGTGGTTGTACGCACCTATATGTCTCTCTCTACTCAAAGTCTCTCCATCTTCCTGTCCCTATCTGCAAGCAAGGCATATGATATGGAAAGTATAGACTCTGCAACTATGGATCTCACCTCTAGAGCTGTGATCTGTGCCCTCAACTACTCTCTCTCATGCTCGCACTATGACAGAGAGTCACCATCCCTGCCAGATCCCCTACCTGAATCTTGTCCAGATGGCCTATCCTGTAATCTATCCTATCCTCTATCAGGATGTCTCTGCTACTACTGCCTCTGCCTCTACTTCTCTCCTGTTAATAATGGCCCTGGATCTATCCTAGGAGTAGCAAATCTAAATCGGGTGCACCAACCCTCTCCACTCCCACTGGCACCCTCTGCGTGCCCACCCACAGCACCACCACCGCTATCATCTCTGCCATCATCACCCTCATCTAGAGGAGGCCATCTCCCATCCCTCCTTCCATCTCAACCTCCAACCCTCCCTCCATGTCGGCCTCTGCCCCTATCTCTCTATACTCCTCCCCTCCCTCTGGCAGGATGCTCATCCAGATCATAATCAATCGGCTCCTCAATGCGAGGAATGGGCTCCTCTGGCACGGTGAAACATGGAAATGGATACTAAAGCATCTCTATGGCATACCCATCAGAAACACCCGCATCTGCAACATTAAGGTGAAGGTTCCAGTCTACTCCAACCATGTCACTAATCTCCTAATGGGCAGTCTCGTAACTCAGATGGGCACCCCACAATGGCACCTCATCTTAGATCCAGGCATAAACAGTGATGTCCTGAGTCCTACCCTGCCGACAATCATACTATCTCAGCACTCTAGAGATCATGAACCACTGTACAACGTATCTAGTCCTCCCAATGAGGTACCTACTCTAAAATAAAAATGACACCTACCAAGCATCTGAGGTCCACTCCTCGTAGTCTAAATATGGTTGCCAAACAACCTCAGTCATATCATCAAAGAGCCATCACTAGTACTCTACCTTTCCCAGATGAGGCTACTGAATAGGACCGGCATACATATATACATAGGCCTACTCCGGTGTCCGCTATCTATCTACTATTGGCCGTGTAACAGGGATGTGCTCCCAGGCCTAGATCTGAAGAATCAATATCCCTACACTCATGCTCCAGGTATAATGATATACTATCTCATGAAGCTCTCAGTACATATGGGCTAGAATACAAGTGCCCCATGCAAATCTTCATCTCTGGGTAACCATCTACTCTACCATGTCTACCCATCCAACCATAAAACCATGTTGACCTCTGTCTGGCATCAAGATGCCACCTATCAACCCTGCTAAGTATATAGATAATGAGTCATAATGGTCGACCATATAGTCCCATGAGAGGTATATACGATCAATAGTGTCATCCTGAAAATATCGGCTAGCTGCTCCTATCACTATGGCTGATGTCGCCTTGAAGCGCACCTCATGACCAATAATCAGAACCTAACGTATCTGCCATACATCCTCAAGAGTCACTGTAATCTCCCCGGTTGGCAGATGGAAGGTGTTGTTCTTTGAGTGCCATCTCTCAGCAAGAGTAGTCAACAACCCTCAGTTTACCCCTATATCATGTAAACCTATCAACGATCGTAATCCACAATAGATAACTGTCGCCCACTCATCATCCAAGAGCAGTCTAGATAAGGCTAGCACTCGACCTGGATATGTGCCTCTAAAAGAGACTACCTCAAAATATGCCTATTTTTGACACATACAACGATAAAATCAGTATTCTATCTACAACAAAGATGCAAAAACCTGCTCAGCTAAGTGATTCAAGGACTGCGACACACAAATAGGTCAAAAATGAATAAATTCCTAAGTCTGCAAACAAGATGCGATCTTGAACAGATAGGGTGCGATCACTTTTACAGGATGCGATCCTAGATATACAGGATACAACAAAGTATACTAGGTGCGATCCCTGACATACGGGATGCGACCCTAAAAGATAGGTACGATTCTAAAAGGATAGGGTACAAAACATAGCCAAAATTGAATTCAAAACAAGACAAAAACTAGGCAACTGGATGTAATCTAGAGTATCCTAGATGCGATGCCAAAATATGGAAGAACAGGACGCGATCTGGGAAATACCGGATGCGACGCGGGTTTGACAGGGTGCGATCCAGAATCCCGGATGCGATCCAAAATTGAAATGGCTATAAAAGCTACAAAAAAGCATGAAATTCAAAATTGCAAAATTCACGAGGTAGTTTTACGAGCACTTACCATAGGTGGGTAGTCGGCTGGGCGCTGATGTCGACAACTCATCTTGAAATGATGCTTCCTCACGGGGACCACCATCTTCTCTGCAGAGCTCTCAGAATTACTATGGGTAAAAGTGAAAATGAATAGTAAAATGGTAATTTTTGAGGCTTATATTGGTCTTTTGAGCTATTTAGAAGTTCTCAAACTTCTCCCAGGCAATTGAAACTCCATTTCTATTCTTCTTTTGATCAATCAGGAACCAAATTGAAGGTGCCTAAGGTTTTTTATGCAGCACAGTACCATTTTTTGTGACAGTTCTGAAAAATGTAGATTTGCATCATTTGTTCCAAGAATCTGTCAAAATGCACATTTTATCACAAATCTTGGTTTGACATCATTTTATCAATCTCATTACCCATATTTTCATGTAATTAACTTGGTAATCGTGTGTTTATTTTTAAATACACCATCTTTTTCCACTTCTTCTACTCTATTCTTTCTTGCCCTAGCTACTTCCTGCAAGTGAAACGTTCTTTTAGTCAGAGGGATTTTATTCTTTTCCTTCGATTTCATTCCTGAGGGGGTATGATCACACTATCATCAATTTTTTTTTTCTCAAAACAACATTAAAATGACTTCGTTATCAAACAAACTAGGGGCATAACAGTTTCCTTAACTAAGTCAGAACTGTTGGATAAAAATCTTTGGTTCTCATAAGCTAGATATCTTGTGTTTCCTCATTTTAAAAGATTCTTATTAAGCTCCTGGCAGCTTCTTATTGAATTTTGGATGACAACCAAGTTCGGAATAAGTATTACCAATATTTGGATGACAACCAAGTTTAGAATTGGTATCTTTAAAATCTTTTATTGACCTTTGGACGACAACCAAGCTCAAAGACAATTCTATCAGTTTAGTTCGATCAAGTGCGAGACTAATCTAATCAAAATTTTGTTTGACAACCAAGAACAAAATTCTCAATCTTTCTGAAGTCAAAATCAAAAACTTTCTTTGAATCAATGCACTACTTGCACATCAATTCAAATAGGGGCAAATGTAACCACCTGGATTTGGTCTGTTCTGACTATAGACCCTATTTTCCCTAAGTGTGATCATACCCCCAATTATGTCATGACAATGTTACCTTGGCATGATTCATTTTAAATCAAATTTAATGTCCTAGGTGATTAACTATTATAGCCATACAATACCAATCAATTCAAACCAATTAAATCAAATCCAAAAATGGCTATAGTATTTAATTATAAAGGAATTAAATAAAACCCTAAATCAATTGCTCACTTGCAAATGAACCCATTCCCCTAGCCTAATTAATTTAATTAAAATGGCTATAGTCCTATTGATTATTAAAAAACAATTAATTGTTTAAATAATTAATATCCTATTTTTGAATGAATTAAATAAGTTTAATTCATTTCATTTATATTCCCCTAAACCCTAACCTAACCTATTTCAACCACTTCTACCCTGGGTTCTAACCCATCCCAACCTATTTCCCCCTTGCTAATCTAATTCTAATCCTAATTCTATCCTAACCCACCTCCTAATGTTGTCACATTCCATTAAGGAATGATTAACAACTCCAACCACTTAAGAAAGTCAAGGAATCTCAAGATTCCTTCCCTCAAGTCCACTTTCTCAAGCCATCCTCTTACACCCTTCCCATGCTTCTTTAAGGCTTTTATTAATGCCTCATTAATGAAGATTCCTTAAGCCCATGTCTCCCCCATGCCTATTGAATGCCTTTGGCATTTATTGCTCTTACACCACCATTAATGAGTTCCTCAACTCATTAATGCACCTTGTCCCCCCTCTCTCTCCTCATTCTTCTATAAATAGAAGACATTTTTGAGAGAAAAGAAGCCTTCATCTCATATTAGAAAATACATTGTTATGCTGTTAAGATTTAGATAGCTTTATTTTCATCTCATAGTTTCATTACTATGCATTGTTATAATGTCCATTTTTAGAACTAGAATGCATTGCTCATTGATTAAATAGCTTGTTTTAATTTAAATCTTTCATGATAAGTCGTATATGTCACTGATAGTAGCATAATCTAAGGGCTATTATGCTATTCATCACACTCTTCTTAGTTAGAAAAAAATAGGTCGATATTAGTTGGTTTTATATGCTCATCTAACCCCTTTTTAGCTAATGCAATGATTTATTGAAGTGTTGTGTCTTTCTTAAACAGGTACAAAAATCACACACACAAATAAAAATATCATTCTAAGATCCTAAGTTCACAAACAATAATTGTGTCAAGCATACATCACTTACATAGAAGGTGACCAACTCATATATCTATTACGAGTACAACAATGACTAACTCATACACACATCATAGGTATAACAATGATTGGCTTATATACACAATGTAAGTTCAATAACAATTAGCTAAAGTATACATCATCTATATCTAGAGTGAATGATCTACACATACATAACATGTTCACATAAAGACCAATTGCCACAAGGGAAGTGAATGAAATCTATTGTATGTATCATTCCATTACCTCATTCACTAAAACATTTGATGCAGGAGCATCTTAGGATCCTGACAATCTTGCATCAAACAAAAATATTTTGGGTTTCTTATTTGATCAGCCTGGTATTTTGGTTGGCGGTCGATATTTGTTTGTTCTTTTGTGTTGCGATCGTGACAGTGTGTTCTTGGTTTCATCTTGGGGCTTATCCTATGATCATACATCATTTGGTTTCATCATGCATAAGTTATGGAAGATTCTTCATGTATCTGTCATATTCTTCATTTTTACAGTTGGTTGTTGTGTTTCTGATTGTCTCCCGATCTCCTGATAGGATTCTCCGTACACGATCATGCCATCTCATTGTTATGTTTGGGGCTGACATTATTGTGTGATCGCATCTCTTAATTCTTTCATTGGAGGTTGTTCCTAGATATTTGGGTTCTAGCCTATTTGTTGTAAGACATTTTCTCAATTATTGGGGAATGCAATCTTTTCTAGGCCGACTAGATGTTGCGATGAATTTATAAGCTTATGGACTTGTTCCTAAGGGACAAGTGATATCATAAGATTGTTTGGCTTAGCTTGGATAGGATTTGTGAGGGTTTTGAGTGTAATCATGCATGTGTACTTGGCATGTATGACTGATATGTGAAACAACATGTTGTATATCTGTTGTAAATGATTTTTCAATGATAATAAAAATCTGAAACTCTCATTTTATTCCTTATTCTCTTCTTTTTTCTATTGTGTTATATTGGCTACAAGGTTTGGACTGATCTCCTTGAGGTTTTTTCCATCCTTGACTGTGTCAAGTGGTATCAGAGCATGGATGATCATAAGGTTGAACAAGGTTAAGGTTGAGTGAGGTTGAGATTTTTGTGTTGGTAGATCCAATTTCTTGACTTGTAAAGCCCTAGACCTGCTGATCATGAGGTGCCACAGTGAGGATCTGACTTGCAATCACAAAGGACTTGTGCAAGGGGGTGAGGAAGGGTTTGTTGTTTGTTGTTAATATTTTAAGGCATACTGATTGGAGGTAAGTTGCATACATGTGTCTAAAAAATCACTGGTTGGAGGAGCATCTTGCAATAAATTACTAGTTGGAGAGGTAGTTGCACTTGAGGATTGGAAAGATGCCTCCTAGAAGAATGAACCCTAGAAGGCTAGAACAAATGATGGAAGAATTTAGAATTGAGATGAGGAATGAGATAAAAAAATGTGTTGACTAGATTAAGAAGGAATCTTGATACTAAAGAATAATTTGAGGAGGTTGTTGAAGATCTTGAGACTGTAGATACTGAGATACCTATAGATGAACAAAGATTGTTGAGAGCTATGGCACAAGTAAGTGAAATTCATTGGATGAATGTTTCTACTTTCACCGGTTCATTGCATCTTGAGGATTTGATAAATTGGGTTGGATAACTAGAAGAATACTTTGAGCTTGAGGACATCCAATATCCATAGAGGGTTAGGTTATCTAAGACTAAGTTGAAGGTTCATGTTTCCTTAAGGTGGAAGAAATTGCAAAAAGATAGGGAGGAGCATGGTGAAACAAAAATCACTAGATGGAAGGTAATGATTTCTAGGTTAAAATCTAAATTCATCCCAGAGGATTATGAATTAGAGTTGTTCAAGAAGTTGCATAACTTGAGGCAGAAAGACATGAGTTTGGAAGAATACACAAAGGAATTCTATAAGATGACTATTAGATCTGGTCACAAGGAAGTATCTAAGGAGAAGGTGGCTAGGTATGTTAGTGGTCTAAGATTTAACATTCAGGATGAGTTGAGTATGTTGAGGATTTCCACTATTGAGGATACTTATCAGTATGCATTAAGAGTAGAAGATAAGTTGAAGAGAAAACAAAGAAACTCTAGAGGAAGAGAGAAACAAGCCAACAACATGGAAAAGAGAAGGAAACCAATGAAGTTGAATCTAGTCAAAGAATACCTAGAAGAGGGAATAGTAGCCAGGAGTTCAAAGGTACATGTTTCAAATGTGGTGGCATAGGACATAGGGCTTTTCAATATTCTGAAGGATCTAGTAAGAACATGGGAAAATAGAATCTTAGGACACATGAGAAACAAAATATATATGAATTAGTGGTAAATGAAGTAGAACCTGAGATAGGAGAGTCTCTTATGCTTAGGAGAGTTATGTTGAGTAAGAAGGAAGTTGAACCTTTACAAAGGAGGAAATTGTTTAGGATTGTTTGCAAATTAGGAGGTAAATGTTGTAAGGTTGTTATGGATAGTTGTAGTACTAACAACTTGGTATTAGAAGAGATGGTGTAGAAGCTTGGTTTGAAGAGGATTAAACATCCTTGTCCTTATGGGATAGGTTGGTTTTCAGATAAACACATGGTGGAGGTGAAAGAACAATGTTTAGTTAACTTCAACATGGTACCTTACGAAGATGAAGTGTTAAGTGAAGTGGTGTCTATGACTTCTTGTCATGTTCTATGGGGAAGACCTTGACAATTTGATAGAGGAGTTATTCATGATTGTAGAAGAAACTTGGTCATAATAGAGGATGGACATAAGTTTACTCTAGTTCCTTTGAGAGAAGTAGAGGGGAGAAGTGCAAGGAATTTGAGTATGGTGAAGAGTCATTGTTTAGAAAAGTAGACTACCAAAGTTAGGATGGATTGAAAGAAGGATCTTGAAGGTAGCTCTAATGAAGGCAAGTTGGTATTAGATTGTAAGAAGGTAAGGTGAAGTAGCAAAAGACTTTGGTTGCTAAACAAATGAAGGTTTGTAACAGAGGTAGATCAATTATGCAAAAGGGAGGAGGTAGTGATCTAAGTTCTAATGTTGATAGAAGGTATGACAGAGTGAGTACCAAGAGGAGTAAGTTGATGGATCTGAAAGAGGATAGTGCAGAGGCACAGAGACAAAGAGTTGTAGATAAAGAGGATGTTTGGACAAAAACAAGCATGGGATTTATGTTCCACATCTTGTCAAATGTTCATAACTTTTTCTTATGGAACATTTTATTTTACCTAGGGTGTCTGATGCATGAGCATCTTAAGATCATGGAAATCTTGTATCAAACAAAAATATTTTGTGTTTCTTGTTTGATCAGCCTGGTATTTTGGCTTCCAATTGATCTGTGTTTTTTCTTTTGTGTTACGGTAGTGACAATGTGTTCTTGGTTTCATCATGGGGATTATCCTATGATCACACATCATTTAGTTTCATTGTGCATAAGTTATGGTAGATTCTTCATATGTCTATCAAGTTCTTCATTTTCCTGGGTGGTTGTTGTGTTTATGATCATTTTCCAATCTCCCAGTGGGATTATCCATACACGATCATGCCAGCTCATTGTTATTTTTGGGGCCGACATTATTGTGTGATCACATCTCTTAATTCTTTCATTGTAGGTTGTTCCTAAATACTTGGGTCTTGATGTATTTGTTGTAAAATGTTTTCTCAATTATTGGGGAATGCAATCTTTTCTAGGCCGGCTAGATGTTGCAATGGATTTATAAGATTATGGAATTGTTCCTAAGGAACAGGTGATCTCATAAGATTATTTATCTTAGCTTGGGTAGGTTTTGTTAGGGTTTTGATTGTAATCAGGCATGTGTGCTTGGCATCTATGACATGCATGTGAAACAACATGTTGCAAATCTGTTGTAAATTATTTTTCGATGATAATAAAAGGTTGAATCTCTCATTTTCTTTCATCTTGTCTTATTTCTTCCATTGTGTTATATTGACTACAAGGTTTGGACTGATCTCCTTGAGGTTTCTCCATCCTTGATTGTGTCAACATAAGCTCATAAGTGGATCTTATTTGGACAAGGAATATTGATGCATATGATACTACACTACGAGTCTCATCCTTTGTCAATCCACCACCATTTGTGAAGATAATTAGGCATCCCATACTACTTTATGTCCTCACTATCAATGGAATCAATATAACAACATGTCCATACCTAAGGCCAATATAATATTTTCCAAAATTCATTAATTATTTAGGTCATCAAACCACAGTATAAGTTGTATAATTCTTTTGATATCCCAATGCTAATAATGAACTTTTGAGATGGGTAGATCCTAACTGTTGATGAAAATTATTCAATTGTGTATTCTCATAGATGTTTACACAAGTATAGTGATGTTTACACAAATTTCTAATCCTATTTGAGCACAACCAATTCATGTCAAGCACTCTCGGGCATTGAAGAGGAACAAAGTGATTTTCAGTTCTAATTGAGTTCACTCGGGCATTATAGTGTTGGTCGGGC
>MU226394.1:167610-184570 GCA_018584345.1 Thuja plicata | reverse complement strand
CAAGGTGACATTTCTACATTGAAGTGTTTGAAGACCTCTCACAAGGACACTCCTTACAGGGTGATTAAATCCTCTAATAGGGTCACACCTAACAGTGTGTTATTGTAACCTTTAACAGGGTTGGCTCCTAACAAGGTTCATAAGAGTGAAAAACAATGACTAGTTGCAATTGGTGGTTTTTACGATATTGGGTTTCCATGTTAAATCTTGGTGTTATGTCTGTACATTTAATTTTCTTTATGGTTTATATTTCTGCAATTAATTACTAAAGATAATCACAGTTAATATCTTAAGATTTTCTATGTTAACCGAGTGACAGTAGAATATCTGTGGTAACCGAGCAATAGTGACTAATTTGTTTAAGACATCTAAGGGACTTGGATTTGTTTTTGTGGTATAATTTAATCCCCCAATAACAATGCCTAACAATTAGGTAGACAAGAATTCAACCTTGAATGAAGAGCCACCAAAATGAAAGAAGGAGAGGACATTAAAAAATATAGTGAAAGAACCAAGAAAAGTGTCAGTGCCATTAGAGCTGCCGATGGAGTAATTGAAGACACAACAGTGGTTAGTAAGGTATTGAGAACTTTACTTCCTATCTATGAAATTAGAGTTTCAGCTATTCAAGAAATGATATGCAATAATGGTATAACTCTAGATGGACTAGTTGGAAGACTCACAACCTTTGAGTTGGATAACTTTGACAATTACTCTCCTAATCTTAGCAATCTTGAGTATGCATTCAAAGCTAAATTAAACCTTGGAAAGATAAAAAGAAAATAGATTGACAATGACAGTGATGATGAAGAATTGGAAATCATTGAAGCATTACTTTCAAGAGGAGTTGCAAAAGGAAAAGGAAAATACAAAGGAATAATACCATTGATTTTCTTTCCATGTGATGAAGTTGGTCACATTGATGCAAAGTGTCCAAACAAGGAAGACACAGGTGAGAAAAAGTTCAACAAGTATAAAGGAAAGAAAGATTACAAAACCTACAAAAGCTACAAAGACAAAGGTAAGAAATCTTGTTACATTGCTAAAGATTTTGATAGTGATGAAGAAGAAGATGGAATGGTTTATATTGCTATTAAGGATGAGTCAGATAATGAAGATAATGAAAAGATAACACTATATTCTCATATTAGCAAGAATGACACTTGGATAATTGATAGTGGTTGTTCTCACCACATGATTGGTGATAAAACCAAATTTGAACATCTTGAGCACTATAATAGTGGGAGTGTCATTTTTGGGAATGATGAACCCTACTATGTGAAAGGTAAAGGTTGTATTGCTTTAATAGAAGAATCAAATGTGATAATGCTTATTGGGTTGAAGGACTAAGGTGTAATCTACTAAGTGTAGCACATTTGAATAACATTGGTTTCAAGGTAGAATTCATGAATGGTAAGGCCAAGCTCCTAGATGGTAAGGAAAACTTAGTTGGAAATGGAAGACAAACAAAAGGTAATCTATTTTATCTTGATCTCAATGAAAGTTCATGTTTTATTGAACAAGTAGAAGAAAGTTGGTTATGGCATAAAAGGTTATGGCATAAAAGGTTATGTCATGTGAACTTTGATAACTTGGTTAAATAAGAAAGAACAAAAGATTAAGAGGAATTTCTATTCTGAAGAAACCCAAACTAGCAATATGGAAACAATGTCAAATTGGGAAGATGGGTAAAACTAGCTTCAAGAGAAAGAACTGCAATATAGAAGAAGTTTTGGAATTGGTACATAATGATTTATGTGGACCAATTGGAACAACAAGCTACATAGGTGAGAAGTACTTCATTCTATTTGTTGATGATCATTCTAGAATGATGACTATTATGTTTCTCAAAGAAAAATCAAAATCTTTTCAGAAGTTCAAATGGTACCTAGCCAGAGTTGAAAAAGAAACAGGAAAGGAACTTAAATGCTTAAGATCTGAAAGAGGAGGAGAATTAATTTCTAATGAATTCAATGAATTCTGCAATGAAAGAGGAATCAAAAGACAAGTATATGCCCCAGGTACTCCACAATAGAATGGTATAGAAGAAATAAGGAACATATCCATTATGGATTGTGCAAGAACCTCGATGATTGAAAAGAATGTTGCTACCAAATACTTGAAGGAATCCATCAACACTGCAATTCACACCTTGAACCAAGTTCAACTGAAGAAAGGTACTGAGAAGACACCTTTTGAATTATGGTATGGCTATAAACCTAATGTTCATTATTTCAAAGTATTTGGAAGTAAATGTTACATCTTAAAGGAAGAAAGAAATGGAAATTTTGATGTAAAAGGTGATGAAGGTATATTCCTAGGCTACTCCTATAAAAGAAAAGCATATAAATGTTTGAATCTTTCTACTCATAAAGTCATAGAAAGTGTGCATGTTAGGATTGATGAGTTTTTAGAAAGAGGTGAAGAATAGAGCATCAAAGAGCCTCAGGATTAAAGAAATTTTTTATATAATGAACCCGATACTATACCTAAGACTCAAGAAATGGTGATTGGACACCATCCCTGTCAACCATTGAATTCATCTGCACAAACACAAATAGTTCAACCTGAGTTGCAACCTATGAAACCCAAGCTGATGGTAGAGGAAACTGAGTTACAAACTGAAAAGACTGAGTCACAGACAGAGGGAACCGAGTCATGGATAGAGGCACCCGAGTCTCAGACAGAGGCACCCAAGTCTCAGATAGAGGCACCCGAGTCTCAGATAGTGGAACCTGAGTATCAGACAGAAGAACATAACAAAACTTTTAAGCATGGTGAACCAAGTGGAGCAAGCCTAGAATCAAGAAGGAAGGATCTTGTACTTGCAGAACATGTCATAAGGCATCATGCACCTGAACAAATAATTGGAGATCAGACATAAGGTGTAATGACGAGGAACAAAATTAAAGGTACATGTTTTCTTAGTGAAATTAAACCTAGAACTATTAAAGATGCATTGAATGATGAAAGTTGGATCGAAGAAATGAATGAAGAGATTGAGCAGATAGAAAAAAAAAATGGACTCTTGTACCTAGACCAAAAGATAAAAATGTGACTGGTACTAAGTGGGTTTTCAGAAATAAGTTGAATGAAAAAGGATAAGTTTCCAGAAACAAGGAAAGATTAGTATGTAAAGGATATTCTCAAGAAGAGGGTATTGATTATGGAGAGAATTTTTCTCCTATTGCAAGAATTGAATGAGTCAGAACTATTCTAGCATATGTTGCACACAAATAATACAAGGTATATCAAATGGATGTAAAATCTGCATTCCTGAATAGAATTCTCGAAGAAGAAGTCTATATTGAGCAACCTGAAGGTTTTGTAGATCCTAAAAGAAATAATATGGTTTGCAAATTACACAAAGCATTGTATGGACTGAAGCAAGCTCCTAGAGCCTGGTATGAAAGACTGCATGGTTAATTGATAAGCATTGGATTTTAGAGAACTAATGACAATAGTAACTTGTATATCAAAGAAGGACCTCAGAAAAATATACTATTAGCAGAAATATTTGTAGATGATATATTGTTTACTATATGTGATGACTTATGAAAAGCATTCTGAAAAGCTATGAGTAAGGAATTTGAAATGTCTATGTTTGGTGAAATCGAATTCTTTGTTGGATTACAAGTTTATCAGATGAAGGATGATATCTACATTACCCATTCGATGGTATCTACATTACCCAGTCGATGGTATCTACATTACCTAGTCTAAATACATCAAAGAGATACTGAAGAAATTTGAGATGGAAGACTCCAAACCAGTTGGAACACCTATGCCTACTGGACATAATTTGTCTAAGGATGATGATTCGAAGGAAGTAAACCAAACTACCTACAGATCCATGATTGGTAAACTTCAATATGTTGTTCACACTAGACCTGATATTGCATTAGCAGTTGGTATTGTTACAAGGTTTTCAGCTAATCCTAAAGAGAATCATTTGATGGCTATCAAAAGGATTCTAAGATATCTTAAGTCACTGAAGATTATGGATTATGGTATAAGAAAGGAGGAAACTTTGATTTGAAGACTTTTACTAATGATGATTGGGCCAGAAGTGTTGGTGACAAAAAGAGCACAAGTGGTGGATCGTTATTTCTTAGCAAGAGGTTAGTCTCCTAGAAAAGCAAGAAATAGAACTGCATTTCTCAATCTATAGCAGAAGTAGAGTATGTTGCTGCAATAGTAAATTGTTCAAATATCATATGGTTCAAACAAATATTGTTAGGTATGAAGGTGGAAATAAAAAAAACAATTATTATCTACTGTGACAACACCAGTGCTATTAACATTTCAAAGAACCCTGTGATGCATACTAAAACTAAACATATTGCAATAAAGTATCATTTCTTGAGAGAATTGGTTCAAGACAAGGAAGTGAGATTGGAATATGTGAATACTAAAGAGCAAATTGTAGACATATTCAAAAAACCATTACCTAAGGATACATTTTTGTATCTTAGAGGAAAGCTATGGGTAATTCCCCTAACTAAGGCTCACTAAAACATGGTTTAGTGATGCATCAATCGAGCTACATAACAGACTTAACATGTTGATGTAGGTATTTAGAGCTTATTGCATATGAATCAGTATAAATAGGTACATTACAACTTCATTGGACATATATATCAGTTGGTGTCTTTGGAATTGGTTGTCAAAGAGGGAGAGATTACTGTATGTCATAATGATTAGTGATGGAGGGAGAGATTACTGTATGTCATAAAGATTACTGATGGAGATATTGATGACAAAGGGAGAACTTTATCAGAAACAAAGATTAATGTAAGAGGGAGAAATCTGTATTTCAGTGATTGAGGGAGTTTTTGGATGAGAATTAGAATGAAGCTAAAAACATTAATAAAATTTGATGAGAATCAGAATGAAGCTAAGGACATTAATAAAAATTTCATTCTTATGTCTATTGCTCTATAATTCTTTGTATTATGACATGTGTTGCCATCAATGCCAAAGAGGGAGATTGTTGATGATAATTATTCAATTGTATATTGTCATTGATGTTTACACAAGTATAGTGATGTTTACAAAAATGTCTAATCCTATGCGAGCATAGTTAGTTCATGCCAAGCACTCTCAAGAATTGAAGAGGACCAAACTGATTTTTAGTTCTAAACGAGTTCACTCGGGCATTAAAGTGTTGGTTGGGAGTTGAAGGATTTAAGTGTTGACCAAGTTAAATAGTTAGTGTCAGCCAACTAACAATAGTTCATATTTTATGGATAATTGGTTATATGCAGCTGACATACATGGGTTTTGTTATTTATTTAGAAGGATATTAAGGTTGACTTGACAAGGCTTATCATATATATATAAGGTCAAGTTTGGATTGAATAGTGAGACAGTGTGTGGAAGAAGTGTGTAAGTGATATGAAGAGTGAAGGCAAAATCAGATGGGATTTTGAGTAAGGACAACACATAGAGAGATGCAACGGAATATCCAATCAGTGAGGATCAAGTCTTATAAACCAGAATAGAGATCTGAATTAGCAAAGATAGTTTCCTATCAAAAAAGGTCAATCCATTGTTACTTTCTAACAATTGTAGCAGTGATCAAAATCTCTTAACAGAGTAGACTTAACAGTATTTTGTAAATCCTCTCACAAGGTGACATTTCTACATTGAAGTGTTTTAAGACCTCTCACAAGGCCACTCCTTACAGGGTGATTAAATCCTCTAACAGGGTCACACCTAATAGTGTTTTATTGTAACCTTTAATAGGGTTGGCTCCTAACAGGGCTCACTTCAGAAGAGTGAAAAATAGTGACTAGTTGTAATTGGTGGTTTTTCCCATATTGGGTTTCTACGTTAAATCTTGGTGTTATGTGTATATTTCATTTTCTTTATGGTTTATGTTTCTGAAATTAATTACTAAAGATAATCACAGTTAATATCTTAAGATTTTCTATGTTAACTGAGTGACAATAGAATATCTATGTTAACCGAGCAATAGTGACTAATTTTTTTAAGACATCTAAGGGACTTGGATTTGTTTTTGTGGTAACTGATTCACCCCTCCCCTCTTAGTTACTCAACTCATTTCAAACACCTAACATACATTGCCTACAAATAATTGACTATATGGATTGTATATTATTGACAAAACCATCCATGCCTCTAGAGTAGCATAGAAATCATAGTGCAAGCATCCTTTTCCTACATACAACTAGTGAAAACCTGACTAACCCTTTGAAATTGGGTAGCTCCTAGAATTTATCAATTGTATGTTATTCGCAAAATTTGATCAACCTATAAAACTTGAGAGCACCTAACATTTATCACTTGCATGCTATTGGTGAAAGTCAACTAACCTTGTGATATAATTAGATGCTTCCTTGGGTATAACACACTCCCTAATTCATATCATGTTGGAGAAAATGATAAGCTTATCTATAAATGGGTCATAGGATTTACAATTTCAATGATCACCTTAGGATGAATGGGATAAGATAGGTTAAGAGGATAAGTATTCTCTACATCATGCCAACAATTTATCTTTTCTATTGATCTGAATTTAGCATTGTGACATTAGTATGTACCAAGAAATAGGTCTAGAAAAATTATTAGTAGGGTTTATATCATATCTACATAATTTGGTTATATTCTATGAAAGAGATCCAATAAACTATTTGACCGTATTATAGGTTTAGAAGTCAATATACTAATATGACCTCTATAAAAAAACACATATACATACACCTCTGCAACTAATAAAGAAAAAAAATCCATTTATTGTTAGCTAATTTCACTATCAGATCAATCAGGTAGAGTTGGGACAACGTGTGCAAATAAAGCTTGAAAGTAATAGTTCTTCTTTCCTATAGAATATAAAACTTACCTACAACAAAATTCTCAATAGAAATCTCCATGAAAAACCCAAGATAGCTTCAAAAAACCCTAGCATGACAACGCTCAAAGAGGAGAGAAAGAAATTGAAATGAGGCAATGAAAGAACTGTTACTTTGTTAGGGTTTTACCCTAATTTTTTCGCCAAGAAAGGGCTTTTTTGCCCTTATTATTTCTATGCACTTTATTTTTTGCATGAATTTTAATAGAGTGCTTTATTTTATCACTTTATTTAAATTTGTGTATTAAAATAAAAAAGTGAATAAAAATATTTATTAAAGTGTTTTATCTTAGTACTTTATTAAATATGTTTATTATTTTATTTTGCTTTTTCATAAGTCAAAAGTCTAAAGTGGAGATTTTGAGATTGTGTGTATTATGGAGAGATATGAGGGAGTTTTGATGAGTTTTATGGAAGTTCTAATTCAGTTCAAGAGCCTTATAAGTCAGACATCAGTTGAGAGGGGCTTTGAGTTCACTTAACTCCAGTCACTGTCAGTTTTATCATCTTTTCTTGCATGATTTTCTTTAAATCTGACCCAAGGAGATTCTTTACAATTTGGAGAGAAAGAAAGGAAACTTTAGTTCGACTTCAGTTCATGCTCAGTTCCATTTTTAGTTCCACCTCTTTGTGGATTTGGGCCTTTTATTTAAGGCTCTGCTTTGTAATTATTCCTTAGTTCTTTCTTTTGTGCCTTATTTTTGGCTTCTGCAAATTCAATAATATTTGTATGGAGCTCATTTATTTTTCAGATTCTGTAGCAACATCAATTCCTTGGTTTTGAATAAAAAGAAGAGTCTTCCTTCTCAGATTGGTGTTATTAGTGGTCGATTTTGACTTATATTTGATTTATGTGGTTTGAAAAACCCTTTAATTATCTTATTCGGGTATTAATTTTGGTGCAAGTTAATTCATTGATTTAGGTTGCATGTTGTGTTATAAGGATTCAAAAACTTAAATTCTGGAAATCTCATATTCCCTTTATTAGATATTGAAACTTGAACCTTCATTTTAAGCTGATATTTGAATTATTCATCTAAATTGTGAGATAATAAGGATTTTATTCAAAGTTATTGTGAGTTCATTTTTTGTTAGGGTTTTCTAAAAATTAAAACATTTGGTGCATCACCTTTTTAGTTTTCTTTACAATTTCAAGAAACTCGTCTATCCCTTTTCCTAGCAAGTTTAGTTTTAGATGAGTACCGAAAGGAAGCTGACCTTCTCCAGAGATTTATCTTCACCATAGGCATACCCATAGGCCTAAATATCATTCCATGTGTCACAATATTGGTGAGACATCAAGTTCAGAATAAGGGTGAAATCTTACATGACAACAATATTTGGCATGCCTGGTGGGGTTGTTTGAACTATTTTAGTTCAAATATTTTCCACACAATTCTGATTTTTGGTGTGAAAATCAGTATTTTTTTGCCTTTGAAGGAAATATCTACACACACCTGGCCACTCAAATTTTAAATTTACTAGTTTTGAGAAGAGCAAGTGCTAGTATGTTTCAAAATAATTTTTTATTCCAAGTTCTAGCTCTTTGAATGAGTAGAAATTCCATTTTTTTATGGATAACATGTATACCCACCAAAATATTATGAAAATAATGTCCATGAGGATATTTTATATCCATATACACATAATCATAATGTTGGTTTATCCAAATATCCCTACAACAAGAGTGAAGCAGCTAGAGCACAATATGCTTACAACCTACCTATTCTAGCCCAATCTTCTAATCAACCCCAAAATTTTGAGATTATTGATATTAAGGATATATTTCAAGACTTCAACAAGAAAGTGGATGATATTAAGAAGGATTTTTTTTCAATTTGGATGTGTTTTGATTGATGTCAACATGTCTATTTTGTTGTCTCTATGTCAGATATGCAGTTTTGCCAATAATGTTTAGATGAATGGCGAAGGAATATTACTAAATATGAGGAGTCGAACACCTCATGGGATGATGTAGAGATTGTCTACATTGTTCATTTCAAGTTTGAGTTTCTGACTGATGATTTGAGAAAGTTATGGTGTCACAAATGAAGACTGGTTATTTTACTGTCTATCCGTGTAACAAAATTTAGAGAATGACTTTGCGCATGTACTCAAGGAGAGATCTTTGGTTGTGCAACTGGGAATATATTAAGGACATAGAAATGTGTCTACCATTAAAAGGGTTTTTTATTATGATGGTTTGCGTGGCATTTAAAAGTATTTCAGCTAGGGGTAACAGTGTTCTTGACATTTAGCATGAAATGTTGACAAATCTGGTAAGTATGATGGATTTGATTGTTTGTTTGAGCTTAATGATGCCTTTGGATGATCTAGGATTATGTGCTTGATGAGTTGAAGCTTAAATTGATGAAGGTGACCAAGTTCAATGAATTTGAAGATGTTTTTATGTTCTTAGCCGACATGTCAAGAAAAGTTGATAAAATGGTTTATGAGAGATCGGAAAAACATTTCAGGGTTATGATTATGATCTCAAGGTTTTTGTGAAGGATCTAAGCAATGTTTGGAAAGTGCACAATGATCCTAATGGTTGATTTTGGTGCTAATAGTTGGCATATTAAGGATTAGGTTTTGTTGACCTAGTTCTTAATAAATATGGTGAATTAGGGTTTGATTTTTGTTGTCAGTTGTGTGTGCCAGTGTTTGAAGAATTATGGAAGGAAGAGGTTGCTAGTGAAGCACTTTTACAAATATAATGGAGGCTGGATTTCTTATATGATTATTGAAAAGATAATTATAACAAGGGATATGATTGTACTGAAATGGAACTGAACAAGGTATAAATAGATGATATCAAACAATTCACTGAATTCTTAGATTGGTGTCTGAATTGTGATTGTAAGTCGACGAGACTTCCTTAGGGTTGGATCCCAAGGAAAATTGAGTGGTGAACTCTAGGAAGCATGTCTCAATGCATGTGAATTCCCATATTGTAATAAGTCTATACTTATAACAAGGTACTAGTCTTATTGTGGGTATCATCCCCTCCATGGTTTTCACCCTAGTTTGGGTTTCCACGATAAAAATCTTTTTTTATATGGTGTTGATGTTTCCTGATTTGTGTTTATATGCTTTACATTTTTCAAAGAAGTAATAAAGGTTAATGTGTTGAATGGTTTCAAAGTTTAAAGGTTTAAGGATTTAATGGTTTGAAGGTTTAAGAATTTTAGGAGCAATTGATTCACCCCCTCTCTTAGTTTATTGCTTCCTATTTCCTACAATTGGTATCAGGGCCTCGTCCCTTGAAGGAATCCTAACAGCTTGAGGGAGATTTAGAGATGGAAACATTCAAAAAGGATCATCAAATATTTTATGGAACCAACCATGCATTGTGGAAGAACCATTGATTGTACATCTTAGATGCATTGATAAAGATTGTTGGAGTATTACAAAGAGTTCATACAACTCTCATCAAAACCCTACAACTCCTGATGAGATCAATTAGGCCAAGACAAACATTAGGGAAAAGGAATATTTTTTGAGTGCGTTGAATGATGCAAAGATGACTAATGTCATGGAATTGGAGACAAACCATAAAATATGAGATAAGTTGGAAATTGTCTATGAAGGAGACACAACAGTAAAGATGAGCAAGTTGCAAAGCTTGAAGGGAAAATACAAAGCCATGAAGATGAGTGAATATGAAAAAATTTCATCTTACATGCTAAAGATCAATGAGATGGTGTGTGATATTAGATGCACTAGAGGTACACTTGATGAAGATGAGATTGTTACAAATATTCTAAGATCATTTCCTCTTGTCTATGACAACAAGGTTTCAACTATTGAAGAAATAAGGACAATGACAAGAGTGACAAGGGAAAACCTAGTTGGAAAGCTTATAGCCTTTGAATTGAGTGCATTAGGTGGAGTACTTTCCAACACTGAGACAAAATTCAATGTCACAGTGACCAGTAAGGACATGCAAAAATTAGCTCTGGCTGAGAGACCTAGAAGGAGAATGAAAAGATGGGAAAAGGAGTTGAAGGAAATAGAAGAACAAGAGAGAGAGAGCTTGAAGAGTTGGAAGAAAATTTTGCAAAAAGAGTACTATATAGAGTTCCTTCCACTAGTAATTATAAAGGAAAGATACCTTTTAAATGTTTTTTCATGTGGTAAAGTAGGACATTTTGCATCTAGGTGTCCTAACAAAATTCTCGAGTATAAGTATGAGCCTAAGCCTAGAGAAAGAAAGTGGTACTATGCTCTTAATGATGATGGTGTTACTGATGAAGCTGACAAGGATGATGATGAAATCACATTCACTTCCATTAAGTAAGATGATGATCCTATGAATGATATTGTAATGAATTCTATTTTTGCTAAAGATGTTGTTGAAGAGAAATATCTAGCCGCTAAATTTGTCAAGGAAGATAAGTGGGTGATTGACAATGGATGCTCTCATCACATGACTGATGCCAAAAGTAAGTTTGTAATTTTGGAGAGGTATGATGGTGGCGAAGTGAAATTGGGTGATAACTCTAGTGGTAAGATTAGAGGTAGAGGTTCAATTACTTTGGTTGGTAAATATAACATTGATGATGTATTGTATGTAGAAGGTTTGAGACATAATCTTATTAGTGTTATTCAAATGATGGACAAAGGTTATAGAATGCATTTCAAGGAAAATATGTGTAAGACCTTGAATAAATATTGAAAGGAGATTCCTACTGGATCCAGGACAAGAGGTAATATATTTATTATTTAATAATGGTTAGAAGACTTGTTTGATTGTACAAATAGATGAAAGTTGGTTAGGACATAAGAGATTGTGTCAAGTGAACCTTGAAATTATTGTTTCTATAAGTTCCACTTCTACTGTTAGAGATTTGCCTAGGATGAAAAACCTTGCTAACAATATTTGCAAGGAATGTCATTTGGGAAATAAAACAAAAACTACTTTTCATTCCAAGAAAGAAAATTAAAATGGTTTTCTTGATCTTGTTCATACTAATTTGTGTGGACCTACCAACACAAGAAGCTTGCAAGGTGACATATACTTTATACTACTAATTGATGATTACTCAAGAATGGTATGGGTGAACTTTTTGAAAGAAATTTTTGAAGCTTTTGATAAGTTCAAGGTTTTCAAAGCAATGGTGGAGAATGAGACATGTCTGAATTTGAAGAAGATGAGATCAAACAGAGGTGGAGAGTTTACATCAAATAAGTTCAGCACATACTGTGAGATGCATGAAATCAAGAGACAATTATTTTTTCCTAGGAATCCATGATAGAATGGTATAGAAGAGTGAAAGAACCTATCTATTATAGAGACTCCAAGGACCATGATGCTTGAAAGAAATATTTTGTAGATGTTTTGGAGAGAACATGTGAACACTACAGTATACACTCTTAACCGAGTATAGATCAAACATGGAACTGGTAAGACACCCTATGAACTTTGGTGCAGTCATGTGCCTACTACTAAGTATTTCAAAAAATTTGGTAGTATATGTCACATTAAGAGAGATGAAGACATAGGAAATTTTGATGCAAGGAGTGATGAAAGTATATTCCTTGGTTACTCTACCAAAATTAAAGCATATAGGTGCTATAAATAAAAGGTTGAAAAAGTTAGTGAAAAGTATAAAAGTTAAAGTGAATGCAAGTCTTGAGAATTTGGGAAGGTATAGTGATTATGGACCTCAAAGGGATAGTAATGATCAAATTCAACATCATCAAGTGGAGAGAAAAAGTCCAAGTGTGACATAAAGTGAAGAAGATGGAGCCTACACAAGTGGAGAAGAAGAAGAAGTTCATAAATCAGAGACAAGGAAGAAGACTTCAAGATATGTGAGATTGAATCACAATGAAGGAAAAATCATTGGTGATAGGAACAAGAGAGTTCTGACAAGAAGAAGGATTATGCAAGATAAAATTTTCCTAATATCAGAGCTTGAGCTAATTGATGATGAATGGTATAGGTCTATTAAAGAAGAGATTTCAACTACAAATAACCATGTGAAAAAACTCATGATCAGAGAAGATAAAATTTAGACACTGATTGAAAGAGAGAACAATAGTGTTAGAATTGAGAAAGGATAATTCTCCAAGTCTGGTCAAGATAAGCCTAAAGATAAAAGAAAAAATAAAAAGGTAAACAAGAAGAAGAAAGTTAAAGATCAGAAGAATAAGTCAAAGAAGAAAGACAAGAATAACAAGGGTCAGAAGAAGAGAAAGGCCAGAAAGAAGAACAAGAAAAAGAAGACTTTGGAAAGATGACATAAACCTCAAAACTTGAATGGTAAGTGTTTTGATTGTGGAAATTTTGGACATGGATCCTTAGATTGTAGAAAGAAAAATCACTTTCCTAGATGCAAAAGAAATAATCATGTCTCATGCATACTAAATATTGTTAGAAGGATAAATGATATTGTCACAAGGGAAATAACTAGATGTCCATGTGCCATGATGAGGAATGATGACAATAGAAAAATATTATCATATGTATCAGATGCAATATATCTACAAAGATTGCCAAACATTGTAGAGACATACAAGTAGATGAGTCCAGAAAGAATAGACAAGAATATTCAAGAAAATGTTAGAGGTACACAAAAAGAGGACAAAGGAAAGGATAAGGATAAGAAAGTTGGAAAGAGACAGAAGCATAGAAACATGGTTATGAACAAGAAAGGAAAGGATATTATCAGCAACTAGTCGACACTTGTAGGCAAGTTAGGGGTCATTTCCCCTCCTTATCATAATTAATATGCAAGAGATTACATCAGTCCACTATGATTTAAAGAACAGTATTACAATTGGATTGATGTATGGAGGTTTCTACTTAGGGAGAGTAGTAAGCATGGTAAGGAGATGTGTTTGGTCAGTAGTTGGATGTGTTTGATGTCCCAGAGCTGGTAATACACCTTTGTCATTGATTTCAAAGAGGGAGAGAGAGAAGATGTTAAAAATAATTAGGTGTAAAGAGAAAGTTCATATACTTGCACAGAAGAAAGATTTTTTAGCCAAGAAGAGTTGTGTACATCCAAGGGGGAGAAACTGATGGAGAGAAGAGCATGTAATCATATTGGAATCAGGGTGAGCTTGTTCCTACGGGGAGAAGTGATAGAGAATAAATAAGGTAGCATAGAAGAGTTAGAGAGATTCCAAAAAGATATTGTGGATATTGTTGGTAGTGTTGTTTGTTTCTGATTGCATTATTATTTTCCCATCACATTTTGTTATCAATGTCAAAGGGGGAGATTTTTGGCAAGTTGTATGTGTTGTCATTGATGTCGAAATGTCTATAATGTTGTTTCTATGTCAGTTATGTAGTTTTTCTAGTAACATAGAATATTCATATGAATGACGAAGGAATGTTACTGAAGTCATATTGGAATCAGGGTGAGATGGTTCCTAGGGGGAGCAGTGACATAGCATAAATGAGGTAGCAAAGAAGAGTAAGAGAGACTTCAAAAAGATATTGTGGATATTGTTGGTTTTTGATTGCATTATTGTTTTTCCCATAACATATTTTTCATCAATGCCAAAGGGGGAGATTGTTAGCAAGTTGGATGTGTTTTCATTGATGTCAACATGTCTATTATGTTGTTTGTATGTCAGATATGCAATTTTTATAGTAACATAGAATGTTCAGATGAATGGAAAAGAAATGTTAATAAAGATGACAAGTCGTGCACCTCACAAGATGATGTATAAGTTGTCTACATTTTTAATGTCAAGTTTGAGTTGCTGACATGATGATTTGAGCAAGTTATGGTGTCACAGATGAAAATAAGCAATTTTCTAGTGGAATTTAGTTTATCTACTGGGTTCCATTGAATCTCAAGAGATTTTTTCTAAGGAGGAAAATAAGGAGTTTTCTAAGATAAAGGAGGAACAAAATATATCATAGCATATTAGACTGAGGTAGCAAAGAATAGAGAAAGGAAATGATGATCAAGCCTATCTTCAAGATCAATAATATGAGATGCAAAGGAGATAATTTGAAGAGAGTCTAGAATGAAAGATTGATGGAAAATAAGTAGAGATGAGGTTAAAACTTGTAAAAAAGAGGATTCCAAACACATGATTCCAATTTTAGATATGATGAGTCTCCTAGATCTTCCAAACCCGAGATTCCAACTTTTAGGGGTCCTTCCTCATTTCAAGCACTTTTAGAAGAAAAGCCTAGAATGTTTGAAATCCCAAATTTTAGAGAGAATATTCAAGCACACAAACTTATTCTTGAGAAAGTGCATCCTTATGAAGAGCCCATTCAAGAATCCCAACTAGCTCCTTATATTCCAAGTTGATTTTTTATTAGATTCCTTTGCTTATTAGTAATGATAAAGAGAATGTGTGTGTACTAAAAAAATTGGAAAGTTGTGGTCAACAAGAACATGAAAATCATAGTGAAAATGTGTTGATCCATGAGTAGATAAGTGGGGGCAGCATTGTGGAAAAGGTTCAAGATCTTGACAGTGCAAATATGGTTCAGATGGAGCAACATTGTGAGAAAGAAAAGGTGGCAATCAAAGAAACAATTGACAAAGTGGAAATCAAAAGTGAAAGTACAAAGTTTAACATCTCAAGAGGATACCCAATCAGGTATCTTTCTAGGATGGATATAAAGAATGGGTTTCAAGTTGTAGAGTAGTATATGGAACCTATTTATGCACCCCAAACTAGCAGTCTATTTGGTCAAACTCTAAGGGTACATTATCTACCATAACTTTCAAGACATGCTACAATAGTTGCTTTTGTTTCTAGACATCTTTCATATATTTTCAATTGTTCATATGCATGTAACTCATCCTTTATTGGTGAGAAAAGGAAGTTACTTTAACCAATCAATGAATGGATTTATTTGAAGCCTTGATATTTGAATGGTTAGAGTAGGGTTTTTTTTTGTGTTAGTTTAGTTTGAGTATCCTCTAAGTGTTGATTGCACATGTTTCACTTCAGTTAGTTTGATTTCAGTTAGTAGGAGTAATAAGGGTCATGCAGTTGTAGTGTATTAAAGTTATATGAAGGATAAATCCATCATATGAGACAGTAAATAGATGTTTTCACTGCCACACATCATAAACATCTACTTCATACTATGGTAACAAACTACAATAACATGAGCTAATAGGGGTGTCATTGTTGTTTACTTGACATAGTCCAATGGAGAAAATATCTATCATTAATAATAATGAATACATGTTTTTGCATGGATTAATTAATAGAAATAAAACATATCCCATCAACAAGATTACTTCAAGTTGCAACACTCTTTGTTTCAATTTTAGTGTAAGGTGTGTTAAGTTTTAGTTCAGTTAGTAAGTTTTAGCATGAGAAGGTTCTATTTTTCTAAGTTTTATCAAGCAAGAATGACTTTATGCCTAATGGATGTCATAAGGTTATTGATGTCAAATGCTTAGTAGGCAATATTCTAGCATAAATCACAGAAAATGTTACCTAATTTTGTTGTCATCTCAATCAAGTAGAGCTAGGATAACGTGTGCAAATAAAGCTCGGCAATAATATTTCTTCTTTCCTATAGAATGGAAAACTACTTGAAATAAAATCCTTGATAGAAATCTCCATGCAAACCCCAAGATAGCTTCAAAAAACCCTAGCACGGTAGTGGTCCAATAGGAGAGAAAGAAATTGAAATGAGGCAAATAAAAAGTGTGTTACTTTGTTAGGGTTTTACCCTAATTTATTCTCCAAGAAAGGACTTTTTTGCCCTTATTATTTTTATGCATTTTATTTTTTGAATGAATTTTAATAAAGTTATTTTTTATCACTTTATTTAGATTTGTGTATTAAAATAAATAAAATAATAAAAATATTTATTAAAGTGTTTTTATCTTAGCACTTTATTAAATATGTTTATTATTTTATCTTTTTTTTTTTATCGGTAAAAGGCCGAAGCCAAATGATTTTATTAATTTTTAAAATTTTACACAAAAGTTTCTCCATTCTGTTGAGATTGCTGAAATGCAATGCAACCAAGATCACCTGCATGCAAAGCTGTTACACAGAAGAAGAAGATAGAAAGAGGATAGAAGTAATCAGACAGCTATGGCGGCCAAAATGAAAGAGACTGCAAATCCATTGAAACAGAAA
>MU226394.1:93240-117508 GCA_018584345.1 Thuja plicata | reverse complement strand
CAACTGATGCTCGGTGAACACTGCCGATTCTGCTAAATCCTTCGGTAACCGACTGAACTCGGTAAGTACTGCGAACTCGGTAAAGACTGACTTTCCATCACATTTACTTTGATGACCGACTGAACTCAGTAAGCACTGAATTTCCTTTGTTGACCGAGTGAGCCCGGTAGTAACTGACTTCTCAATGTATTATTCTGGAGTGCTCGGTAGACTCTGTGACTTGCTTCTCTTACCGTCTGAACTCGGTAGACTTTGTAACTTGCTTCTCTTACTGTCTGAACTCAGTAGACTTGGTAAACTGCCTTGCTGAACATTCTTAGCTCGGTAGACTCTGTCTAATGACTGATATGACATTCTGAACTCGGTAGACTCTGTCTGATGACTGGTATGACATTTGTGTAACATCAAGGACAACACACAATTAAACAATTGTTTCCAACAATATTCTCCACAACATATCCATATACTCTTCCTAAGCTTGCAAGAGCTTACTCCACATAATTAGGGGCTAGATAGATTTCTGATATTTTCTTCCAATGCTCCCCCTAAGTCCATACTTGGCCATCTAGGTTGATATAGAACTGTTAGCATTAGGCGAAGGAACAATAGCATCTACTGACTCTCCTTGAACCAATATCTCACTTGTTTCTTTTACCTTCCATACCTTACCACTATTTTCCTCTTTCTATTTTTGTAAAATGACTCTTGAATTCATCCATATATTCTGCAATAATCTTACCAGTATCACGAATGTTCTTCTTTATAACCATAGATGGTGGTACTCTTCTATTATCATTTCCATTGTATCTGTAAAATGTCACAATGTGTCCTATATTGTGACATTTGTATCATGTAGGAGGTGGTATATTATTATTAATCTACAACTTACAATACTTTGTAATGTGTCCAAAGTTATTGCATTCGTAACATGTGATCTTAGCTACTATCTCTTCCCTAATGTAATCTTGTTTGATTAGATTGATTAGGTTTCTTGCATTCTACTTTCTTATGTCCATATGCATGGAAACTGTTGCAATAGCCATCAAAAGATCTGTAAGGAATCTTATTTCTGCAGTCTCTATTCATGTGTCCATTCTTGTTGCATCCAAAACATCTACCTCTAAAAGGTTTGATCTATTATTTAGGTTTTTCAAGAGCAGGTATTTCTCCATCAATCTTCACTTCTGATTTTTCTTCCGAGTCTTTGAACATTCAGCTTCATTGAAGCCAACTCCAGTCATGTCTCCTTTAGGATTTGTCTATCTCTTTGTTCATCAATCATGTCACTTCTCAAGTGAAGTTTCTCAATATGTTTCTTAGCCTCAACAAGTTCACCTTTTATGATATGATTATATTTCTCCAATTCCAGATACTTGTTCTTGTAGTGATCAAGTTCAGTCTTCATTTGTCCCATCTGAATATTAGCATCCTTTAAGATTTATTCAATTTTGTTTCTAGCATCCTTTTTCCATTGGATCTCATTAGCCATCTAATGGGAAGTAGTTTCATGATTAAGCTTCAAAGTATCTTTCTCTTATTCAATTTGTTTTATCTGATCTAAAGTGTCATTATCTGAATCCTGTTTTATCTTATCCATAAGATCTTGTCTCTGACTTCTAGAAAGTTAAAGATGTTCTTTCGGTTTCTTTATGAATCCCTCTTCTCTTCTCAATTTGAATTTCAAGTCACCATTCTCTTCTTTAGCCTTATCAAGGTCTTCAAGTGCTGCTTCAAAGTTGTCCTCCAAACTTTCAGAATCCATCTTGATCTCCTTTAACTTGCTAAGCTTTCTATCCAAGGGCCAAAAGATCTGATATCAATTGTTAGGATTAAGTAATACTGAGAGGGGGGTGAATTAGTATTACAAAACTTTAAACATGAACCAATTAATTTCCAACTTAACCAAATAAAAAATGAAATGAAAAGAACATAAACACACAACACATAACTCATAACACCATGAATTGTTGTTGAGAAAACCCTGGCCCAGGAAAAACTTCGGTGGGGATGGTACCCACAAATATGCACTAAAAGTATTATGTCCATGCTAGGAGACCTAGCCCTGTTAGGAGCTGAATATTACATTAGCATATTTCCTTGTTATAAGAATACAAAACCCTGTTAAAGGTATACTGAGCTCATTTCTCATAAAATCATAAATGCTATTATGTTACAATGCTTTTCTTAAGAATGAACAATACAAGAATATTCTATGCTTAGGTAGTTCTAGTTTTAGCTCACATCACCATCTATCTGATTCTGACATCAGAATGCATCCATGCATCACATACACATAATATCATTCACCACATACACTCATCACACTTCGCTTCTCAAAATATCTTCATATATATATATATATAATTTCATTACCCAATCAGCTTCCAATAACATCAAAAAATAGAATTAATACTTATACAAAAAGTAGTTACGAAGTCGGAAAGCATACTCTATCAAAACATAGGTAATCCAAAGTCCAAATCCAACTTAGCACGTTTGGACTTCGCATTATACTCCCTCAATCATCACGACTGTTCATCTTCCCTGTATCACTGTTACTTTGTCTTCTCATGTCTTCAATTGTCTGTATCTCACTGTGATCAACACCAAAACTCAAGAGACCTTAACATAAGTTTATACATATCCCAAAATATCTTTCTCTAAGATCGCATGTCACCATTCATCATATACTATCTTTTCTGACCAAAACTGTACTGCTATACTCTGTAAATCTTCTTTTTGTACTTAGTCATTTTGCTATCCAAAGCTCCAAAAATTTATTCCACTCCAAGTGACCATCTGTACCAAATGTTCTTCCATAAATGACAACCCTCATGTGTTCCATAAAAATCCTAAATGAACCACTTTCCAACAATAAGGTTAGGTATGTAAGATACAAATATATAAGACTATTTCATTTAAGCTACAAATATATAAGAAATTGAGTAAATTATACTCAAGACTATCTACTTTTATATAATAAATATATACTAAACAAAACATTTATCACATAAAAGAATTGTTACATAGATTTTTAATAGTTTTTTCTACTATTGTAGTCATCCAACCAATTCCAATCCAGTGTTGGATTGATAATAGAGGTCTCATTACTAGACCTCGACACATTCATAAAAATTCATCACCCTACTTGATGTGAAAATTTATCCTTGCTCTGCAAACCCATATCCTTCTTTAGCATCTCTAATAGAACTTGGTCACTATATCTCATCTAGAATTTTAGGGATCTTTGTGGAAAGGGTGTGTTCTCAATTATGTTGATTGGATAGACTTGACCATGTTTAATTTTTTATATATTCACCTCCCTTGTGCCCTCCCAGAGAAGCTTTAAAAATTTTCTTTTAGAGATCTCCATTGTTGAGGTTACCTACATAGAAACATAAATGAATATGAATCTTTTTATAGACTTCGTAACTGTCCTCGTAAACCCTTTAAAAATTTTCCTCATTCTTTATTTTCCTTATATAAAATATTAGTTGGAAAACACAACCAAAATAAATTACATTCTTTATCCATATTACTTATAGTGCCATTAAGGAATTTCATGTTGGAAAATGCGTCTCAACCTTGCAGTTACATATGGAAACTATTTTAGGCCGTACAAAAACTTCAAAATCAGTTTGGAATTCCTTAGAGGCTCTGATAGGGGTCAAAACTTGTCTAGGATTGTACTATGTAGTTCCAAGTGTAGAGTGCTTCGAGAGATCTACGAAAAGTGGTTATAATAGAAAATCGAATATACAGTTCAAAAGTTATGCCGTTCGGAAGTTGGGTCTCCTGAAATAGGAAATGTAAAAATATGTCAAACATGTAAATGAGTTTTAAAGGGGATTTACACATTTTGGTGTGTGTATTGACACATCACCAATCATCTTGTATTAGAGATAAGATGGCCACAACTTTATTGGGTGGTTTTAGCTCATGGTTTTTTAATACCATTTGACAATTTCTTGTATTGTATCTCCTATATATGAGGTGTGTGAGATGGAGGTTTTGTGTAAAAATCTTATAGCTTTATAGAGACCTCGGGATCTCTAGTCAGTGATACTCCTGAAAGAAGATTGCTGTACAAGTGTATTGTAATATGTTTTTGATTGCTGAAAAATATATTGGGTTTCTTTTGGAGTGTGGGGGTTTTTTCCCGAAAGGGTTTTCCCCACGTAAATCTTTGTGTTATGGTATGAATTTTATTTATCCTTATGATTATTTTTGTTAAGTTTCTATAACTATGAAAAATATTTGAGAAATTTTTTACATTATTCTCCCCTCAGGGTTAGTGTAGGAAGTTGTTCTATTACTTAACTTCCTTACATTTCATTCCAATTAATTTCCCCTATGTCCCTATTAGGAAAATGGTTCCTCAACCTTGAATTTACATGATGGTACTATTTATATTAAGTTTACATTTGAGCATGGATTGGTACAAAAAATTTCTTAAAGTTTTGCATGGGCTACATAAGCATGTTGGTAAAGTTTTGTTGCAAGATCATGTCAAGATTTTAAGATGTATATTTTTTGTTTTTAATTATGAATGAAAGGTTTGAAGTCAAATTTTAAGGTCTTATAGGCTCCAAAATCTCCCAAAAGTGTTTGTAATTAGTGTAGTGGGTTATAGCTTGATATAGTGTGTCCAAAGCTTTCTGGTGCTTCAACGGTTCTTCAATCCGACACCCAGTTCAAATTTTATGGCCTTCGGAAGTTGGGTCTCCTGAAATAGGAAATATAAAAACATGTTGGACACATAAATGAGTTGTAAAAGGGATTTACACATGTTGGTGTGTGTTTTGACAAATCATAGGGTAGAATGGATTGGAGATAAGATGGGTGCCAATTTTTGGTGGTTTCAGCCCATGGTTTTGTAAAATTGTGTGTTAGAATATTATAGCTATTGAGCTACCTCTAGATCTCTAATAGGTGATACTCCTATGATAAGATTTATCTACAAGTATATTGTAATAATTTGCTAATTTTTGAATAATATATTGGGTAGCTTTTGAAGTGTGAGGTTTTTCTCTTAAAAAGATTTTGCCCACATAAATATTTGTGCTGTGTTATGAAAGTTTTACATAACCCTCCTCTCAAGGTTAGTGTAGGAATTGTTTCCATTACCCTAACTTCCTATAGTCCCCCTAATTATTTAAACCATCAAAAAACATTTTGTATATTTTCTTAACATAAAATCATTCAAGAAAAAATGTTTTACTGATTAAGAATTCTTGCATATGTTATGCATTTTGTCAAGAGAAGAATTTATTTTGTATGGTAATATCTATAATATGAATAGTCACTAGAAGAAATCATTTTCAAGCTAAAGAATGTTAGACCATAAAAAATAATTTTTTTCTTCCTTTGTTTATCTTCTAAGTTTAGATTCCAACATTTATTAACCTACTTAGTAATGGAGTTAGTACTCGACAAATATTTATAAACTATCTTAGTTTTTACATTACAAAGAGCTGTGCCATCAACCTACTTAAAATCCTCATAATTATCAACATCTTGTATACAAATAGTGAGAATATGCAACATCTTACAGGCCTCCCTCATGATTGAGTAGATCCTCCAATTTGATAGAGGTAAAGCATATTCAAAACTCAAAGAGGCTTATGATTTTTGTTACCTATTATGAATAATGTCATTAAAGCTTTTAATCCCTTTCTGAGACCAATTCTTAGCAGAGCACCCTTGTAGTAATGTAAGGGAATTATCTTTATGTTCCATATTCTACCATATGGACTGATGAGGAAGAGCTTGTCTATTATTATTTATAATGAACTAATTGTTAATGCCTTTATCCTTAAAAATTTCTCATTCTTTCCAAATACCCTTAAATAGATAGAATCTTGTGGGAGCTATGGGGTATTATCTAATAAGAAGAACACAAAATGGAAGAAGTTTTCAAGTTTTAGCTTGTTTAGGGACAGCAAGCTAGATTTTATTTTTTCACCAGAACCTTTCATGGTATAGCACCTTCCCATGCCTTATAAATCTATTTAACCATAACGAAAATACCATGTTTCCTTAAATCCTTAAGGACCAAACCAACTTGGGCTTTACCTAAACACCACTAGTCCCATTTGATAGAGTGCTTCTTTATCTTCCCCTTCCCATCCAACCATAAGAAGTTCTTGATTTTCTTTTAAATTTCAATAACCTTATAACTATTAAAAATCCAAACAAAATAATAGTAAAGATTATAATTACATAAGTGTATATACATGTGTAACATCAATGACAATACACAATTGAATAATTATCTTCAACAAATAGTAATTTCATACTCTCTTTGGTGCACCTAAAATGAACTTTGCTTTATCATTTAGCTTGAATTCTCTCTAAATATTCCATTCTAAGCATGAATGTGTCATTGATTTATGCATAATCCAAGGGAAAATTATAGCATTTATCAAACTCTTCTTAGATAGGGAGCAATATGTCAATTTTAGTGATTTATATGTGCTTTTACTCTCATATTTCACATTTTTCTCACTAATGTAATGACATATTGAAGTGTTGTGTTGTAGCTTGCAGGTCCACAAAATACACACACAACTATTGGCCATGTCTGCTTAAGGACTGTTATGCATACATTCAAAAATGTGAAGCATGTAAATTTTTTTTAGGAAAGCTCAAATACAATGGTACATTACCTCTTAAACCCATGTCTACTGAAGAGCAATTCCAAATTTGGGGAATAGACTTCATAGGGGAAATCAATGATACTTCTAGTGGTGGACACAAATGGATTTTGGTGGCCACTGACTACTTCTCCAAGTGGGTGGAAGTCATACCTACTATACAGTCTACTAGTAAGGTTGTGATCAAATTCTTGATTGAAAACATACAAACAAGATTTGGTGTTCCTTATAAAATTGTTTGTGATAACGCCATGTGTTTCAAACTGCCAAGTTTACTGAATTTCATGAGAAATATGGAATAAAGATTTCTTATTCATCCCCTTATCATCCACAAGGAAGTGGAAAAACACAATCTAGTAAAAAAAATATAATGAAAACCATCAAAAGAATGATGAGCAACAACAAGAGAGCATGGGATTCAAAGTCACCACTTTCACTTTGGGTAGACATGATTAAAATCAAGAAATCTATTGGATATGCACCATATGATCTTGTGTATGGAAAGAAAGCTAAGTTACCATTGAACAACTTACTACCAGTATACAAATTTGTAAATGAATAACAGTGGGAGGAGGTGGAATTCATGGAGGATAGATTTTATCAGTTTGTAGAGTTGGATGAAATGAGGAATCAAGCTTAGGAATGAAATCATGAATTACAACATCAAGTGAAGGTTTTGTTTCATAGGAAGACCACAAAAAGAAAGTTTCAAGAAGGATATTTGGTTTTAAGATGGAATGTAAAAGAGCAAGACAAAGGCATACATGGAAAATTTGATGCTTTATGGGTAGGTCCTTTTATCATCATTGGTAAATGAGGTGAGAATTATTATCTCTTACAAGATTTAGAAGGTTATGCTCATGAGCTTCCAGTACACGATCAGTATCTTAAACCCTTCTTCTCTTGAATTTTTTAAAGGAAATTTATTTCTCTCATTTGTATACTATGTATTATATATATATATATTCTTCTAATGGTCTAGTTTTCCAGAGATAACTACGATCTCACTGCATTCACTAGGAATGCACGTCCTCAGAAAGAGCCAGTAGTGGAACCCAAATTTGTAGGATGAATTTGCATACCTAATTTCTCAAGGAAGTATCTCTTATGCCTATATTGATAAATTTATATGTTTTATATTTCTCTTTTGCCTTAACATTCTTAGTATTCATATTTTTAGTCGTTATATGTGTCTTCGTGGTTTATTTGATCCCTTTATGTAGATCCATCCAACGATTAATCTTCAATGGAGTTCAATAGATGGTGCTTTCCCTTAAATGAGAAAATGAATGAACTTTATTCATTAAGTCTTTGCAACGACATGACAGGTGTCCGCCAAGTCTCACTTGACTAAGGTTAAAGAAGGTTAATCATAACGCAGATCAAAATACATCCTACAGTTGGCGAGATCCCTCAATCAAAAAGATGTAGATCTTTTAACCATTAAGGATTAGCGACATGATGATGCATGTCCCAACCCCACTAAAGTTTGAGTAGAGAGGATCAAAGATTAATGGTTGAAGTTCAGATATGATCTACGATCGACGTGTCTCCTCAAAGTGAAAGATAAAGGTTGTTTAACCTTCAAGGCAATGTGACCGGGTGACACATATCCTAGCCCCACTAAACTCTCAGCAATGAAGAACAAAGATCTACTGTTAAAATCCATTGAATATCTAATCTCATCTATGATTGGCGTTATGCCTCAAAGATTAAGATGAGTGACATTTAGTCTTCAAGGGAATGTGACAGTGCGACACATGTCCCTATTCTGCCAAAGTTTGAAGATGAGACAATAAGGATACATATGGCAGCAATTGATTGGTTGAATGAGATGATGAGGATTCACGTCAGTTTATAAGACAGGTTAAAAAGATGATTACTAAAGCTCTCATCATTTAGCACATGTGTCTAATCAACGGTGTTGCTTTAACCAAGATCAAAAGGTGATCGACTATTAGCTAAAGCTCAAAGATTAATCTATGATTAAGTAAGATGAGGATCAATGGTTGGTGTAATGCCTCAAAGAGAAAGATGATCATTGCTTAATATTTAAGGCATCACAACATGTTGATACGCATCTTGGACCCACAGACTATGAGAAATGAAATCAACGGTTAAAGCAAAAAAAACATCAATGATAGGCGTGTTCCCTTGATCGAGAGATGCAAGACTTTTATCCATTAAGGCATTATGCGATCTTGACACGTGTATTCGACGGTTAAAAGGGAAGAAATCTTAGGCATGAACATGACATAAATTCATTTTTTTTCGTTTTAAATACTTTGAATTATATTTTATTTGTATTAGGGTTTTGATTATCGTTAAATATGTCGTTATCATTTTAATGCATGGTTTCAAAGGTGGTGGCTGATAGAACAATGTGACCTGGGTGAAATACTAAAAGATAATATGTGCATACATCCATTAAGTAGTATGCATGAGAATGAAGGATATCAAAGGGTGTTCGACAACGTTGACGTTCGTGTTCTCAATGATAAATCTCTCCGACACACCAGAAATAGTATCCATTGTCAAAAGAAAAATATGTAGATGAGCATGCGGTCGAAGTATTATGATAACCACAATGAAGAATCATTGTTATATCAGACATGATATAAGGACTTGACAAGTTATCATTATTCTGGATTATCTTTAACAAGTCACAAATGATTTATTAAGTGATTATTGTTTGTTTTCCTAATGGTCAGCAACCATTTTTAAAGGATGATAAATCATTCCTTAATGTAATTGTAACTAATGTTCAATTTTTGATATGAGTATTAGGTATTAGTTATGAACATACGTATTAATCTAAATCTTGTTTGCATCCTTTGGACTTGATATAAATAAGGATACCAAGATAAATACAAAGGAGGATGATCATCATCATAATGACAAAAAGGACATAGTTGGATCAACAGTTGTAACATGAACCTGGATGTACTATTCTTTAAAATCAGTAAAGATAAGTTATTTTTATTTCATCTATGGGAATTGACTCAACTTCATTTTTGATTATTCCCTTGGATAAAAGTTGTTGATTTTCTTCAATAAAGTAGTTTGGATGTGCATATTTTTGATTAAATTTGTAGTTATATTGTCAACTGGTCTTTTTATCTTGTATGGTTAAATTCAGTTGATTGTGGCCACAATCAATTGGTCTGTCATTTGAAGAGTTAAATAAAATAGAAATAAACTGTGAATTTATCCTAACACTACTACATTTGGGGCCAAATTTTGACAACTTCAGACGGATGAATTTTTTTGTGAATTTGGGTTTTTTTTTGTAATAGTCCTCGATGGTGTCAGAATTCTGATGGGTTTTAAATAGACCATAGAAATTCTGATAGTTGCGAGAAATACATGAAAAAAAAGTGAAACCAAATAATTTTGTGGAATATTGAAGATGGTACCATAACGCGAGAGAGAAGGAGGTCGAGAGACATTGTCTGTTGCTGCTAGTCCACATGATCTTCTAATCTATAGCAAGGGAGGACACCGTGATGCAATGACCAGTATTGTAAATAGTACATATTCCCCTTGTTGCATAGGTATTTCCCACACTTGTTACACATAGATGAGGGATGCATTAGGTATTTCCAACTTCATAATTATTAGGTTGTATGAAGGGTTACCATGGAGATTCTAGCAGTGGGTGAAATGTTTGAAACATTTTGTCTTTTTCTTTCAATAAAACATTTGTGGCTGGGAAGCCCTAAAGGATGGTCATTCAATTTCTTCAATGCATTTTGTTTGATTGATATCCAACACACACAAATCCAGAGAAAACAAAGTGTTTATAAATCAAAGAGCGTACAAATAAAAGTGATGAGATTCCTCTTATAACTTATCACAAACTATTATTCAAAAACATAAAATGACAAAATGTTATTCATGTGCTTGCCTTTATTGCAATTTATCGTCTACTACACTTCCAACCTTGTGAATGAGTTCAATACCTTGGGGCACCACATATTTATCAACGAGGAGCAGATTCATCTTTCCTATTAGCAAGCGGGTTTATAATGAAAAGAACTCAACAAAACCCTTAATTTGCACTCAAAATTACACAAAAATGGATGTCACAATGGTTAATGACATTTTAAAATCTAAGACACTCAAAGATCTTCTCAACATGTGAGATAATTAATAAATTTGACCGTAACAAACTTGACACACAATTTGCCCTGGAGAAAACCCAATGTACGGTGAAAATAGAGCAACTTCCCTTTGTTCGACTACCACAAAGGTTGAATATAGATGTACAATTTCTTACATAACATCACTGAGCTCACACAACAATTTTGGAGCTTCTATGACACCTGTAGCTCATTCTCATTTCACTTAGACTTGCATGCACACTTGACCTTGAAGATGGACTACAACCACCATACAAGGAGAGCCAATTATTTCTCTGTACGAAAGTGACATATAACCAAATGACAAGATAGAAGATCAAATGGTTAAACTCTCATGTATACTTTTTTTCATGCATATTATTGATTTCACCATTATAGTTTTGTTAGTTAATGAGTTCACTACATCAAATAACATGTTACCAGTTTGCTGCAAGCAGATAACTGACTAAATTAAATATTTTGGGCCATAATGAGCTTCACAGCTTTGAAAATATTTTTTGGAGGTGTTTCATTCCATCCCTGATCATCCTCAATCACTTTTTCTCACTCTTTTCACTGGTACATTGATGAATTCACTCTTCTAGATTCTATTGACACTCAATGAATACAAAAGCTACCTTAATTGTCTAGCTAACTTAAGAGATGATTTTTCTAATCATATGTCCCCAACTAGGTAGGCTTTTGGAGACCAAAAGATCTCAAAATTGAGAATAAGTAGAACAACTCTTTAACTCCACACACACTCTCAAGAATATTTCTTAGCATGGGTTAGCAACAACAAAGTCCACTTAACCTTCTTAACAATAATATACCAACTATGACACCCAACCCTTTTACCAATCCATGCAACACACCAACTAGTCCCCCCTTATGTTTCAACTTGACCACATGCTTTCTTGTCACAACCCTACCTTTCATTGCATATGCTACCCCTTAGCTTGCTATTCCTTATTCACCCATGACTTAACAATAGTCACATGAACAACCTCTTCATGAACATGATCTCCTTTTCTTTAGAGAATCCAAACTTATAATAACAATAATTCATGTTTTACTTTTTTAGTTACTAGAAACTACATATTTGATCATTCAGCATAAGAACTCAAAGAAATTCTAATTTTTAGCTTAAGTTTGTACTAATTCTTTTTCCTAATGTAATCTTTTTCATTTGCAATAGTTGTCCTTATTTTCCATTGTGATAAAATACTATACAACAATGTCATTGTTCTACAACAATGATTTTTTATTGTAAAGCATTATTTTGGCATGGTTTCCTTGTTATCAAAGTGACCACTATCTTTGTTGAATTTATCTCTGATCACACTACTTTTTAAAACACCACTGAACATATTCTTATCATTGTGACAGTCTTATTGATTGTCTATGACTGATAGTCATTGGTGCAGAGTGCACACAACAAGAAGTGTAGTGATGACCTACCCTCCTTTATCTTGAATGTTTTTTTCCAATTCAACACAATCCAATCATAGGACTCTTGATCTCTACTGACTGTCTACTTCTTACTCAACCTCCTAAAATGCAAGGTGATCCCAACATGGGACAACAACTTCAAACTCACAAGCCAGTAGATTATACTCTCCCACAAATCCACCAATGGCCACTATCTTAGATCAAACACAGACTTTAATAATGGTTACACACTTCCTCCAAACCCTTAAGACTCCATTTTCTATAGTCAACTTGCCTCTACAGTCTTGCAAACATGCAATTCTTAGATTTTGTCCTAATTCCTATTAGGACTGCAATAGTGATCTTTACTTCAACCCAAGTAAAGAACATGGAGCAAAACTAGCCTAGTATAGTTCTTAAGATCCTCTATTAATACCTCTTCCAACTCCAAACAATCAGGCTTTACAAAGTCTACAAACAACCACAAAACTCAGAATTCACCCCTCCTCTAACAGACTACAAAAGGGTTCTTTTGTTCATTCTAAGCACTAAATATGGGATCAAGAATAATTGGTGAGTGTTTTGGATCCTTCTAAAATCACACTTTCAAACCCAAAAGAAACTTAAAAACATTCCACACTCCATGATATTCAAGGTAGCATCAAATCCATGATTCCCTATCACAAGAGTTGTTGATTTCCTAGATCCACTTGTCCTCTAGATTTTACAATATCCATGATATTCAAGGTAGCATCAAATCCATGATGCCCTGTCACAATATTTGTGGATATCCTAGATCCACTTGTCCTCTATAATTTAGAATATCTATGATATTCAAGGTAGCATCAAATCCATGATGCCCTATCACAAGATTTGTGGATTTCCTAGATCCACTTGTCCTCTAGACTTTACAATATCCATGATATTCAAGGTAGCATCAGATCCATGATGCCCTATCACAAGAGTGTTGGATTTCCTAGATCCACTTATCCTCGAGACTTTATAATATCCATTATATTCAAGGTAGCATCACATCCATGATTCCCTATCACAAGATTTGTGGATTTCCTAGATCCACTTGTCCTCTAGCTAGACTTTAGAACATCCATGATATTCAAGGTAGCATGAAATCCATGATGCCAATAGCATTGGTCTCCAGACATTCACAATGTCCACCAAATACTTAGAGTAATGGTCTCCAAATATTCAAGGTAGCATCAAATCCATCATGTCCACCAAGTACTCAATAATGGATCCCTGATCCATGAGAAGAATATCAAGTCCATGATATTCTTTTAAACAAAGAAATCTTACGCATAAGCATAAGAATAATCAAAATTAAATATTATAAGAATATTAAATCTTATCCTCATAAGAACAAATCCATATAGACATGGCCAATGTACATATCCAAATGTGGTTCTCTCATAGAACAAGTACAATTCAACCATGAATAGAAAGTGTATGCAAAAAGTAAACCAATATAATAGAAATGTGTTCACACATTGAACCACATATAGTTTCAGCTATATAAAAGAAATTATGATCCATACATACATGCCAAGGTACACCATAAGCCAATAAAGTATGCTTTATACATATATGACAAAGTATACCGAAAAATTCATAACCAAATGCAGTAACTAGACATGCATAAGATATGCCAGCACAACATATGTCATATGTTGTAAAGGGCACAATTTTTTTAATGGTTTTAGTGTTTGTGGCTTCAGTAATGCATGTGGATATGACATATGAAAAGAATTCTTTATATTACTATATTTTGATTGGTTTCTGATTTTCTCAATTTTACATATACAAATGAGTATTCCCAATTTTTCTTTAATTCACCCAAAGATGTTGCATGGGTTTAGGTTCGTAGTTTTTAGTTTACTCAAGACTTAACCACAATAGCTATCAAATATTTTAGATTTAAGGATGGCCATCTAAGCGGTCTATTTATTTAGCTAGAATTGAAAGACAAGACTTGACCCACATTACTAATAAGTTTTGTTCCCTACACCCTCAATTAACAACTTGCATGCACAACATATACAACATATACAACCTTCACATGTATATAAGAGTTGATTAGAGAAGGTATATGCATAGTTGATGACCATGAGGATTTTCCAAAGCACAACTAGGAGCTTACTTGGAAACAAATGTACTATTGTGAAAATCATCACAAGTCCATATGTTGTCAGGTCAAGTTACTAGTAGTGCTTGGTCAAATCTGCATGTTTGTCACATGTGCATATACCTTCTCTGATCAACTCTTATATGTACAGGCAAAGGCTTTGTCACAAGGAATCTTCCACACACTTCCACATCCTCCCAAGGGATCATACATGTCCACATGGATCCTAATAACCAATTTTTGTCATAATAACCAATGTCTTACCTCCCATCTTCATACCAATCAATGGGTGGATGATTCACCATCCCCTGACCATACTAAAGTGGATTCTACCACAAAATCACCCCCTCCATTGGCTAGATCTTTTGCTTCAATAACCATGCAACATCCATAGTTGTATTTTGGATAACTGCCAAATTTATGATGCTCTTTTATGTTTTTGACATTTGGCATGCATGTTGGAAGGGTTCAAGACAACTATATGTGAGATATTTATGAACATTTATCTTGAAGCATCAAACAAGACTTGATCAAGTTGCAGGTGGAACGTGCACTGAAATAGTAAGTACTATAGAATAACAAAATAAGTAATTTGTTGTGTCTACCTTCTCTGAAAGGTGAACAATTGAATCTTTATTTAGAGAGTGGAGTAGGAAATGCACAATGGGAAAAAGTTGCTATTCCTTCTAAGAATCAAACTTAACTTGGTAGAAGGTAATTTATATGATCCAAATTTTTTTAATATATCTAGTTATATGTCATTTTAGCTAGAAATCCTTCAACTATCTTTTGGCTTTTTTTTTGGCTTTTTCCATCCTCTTTATGCTTCTTTTAGTTAAATATTTGTACCAACCTCGTTAAGCTTAAATTTCAATTTATCATCTAGCTCAAGAAACTAAAATATTGAAGTTTGGACCCAAATCATGTGATTGTTATTCATACCTACTCTATGATCTGTAATGGTTCAATACTCAGTACCACTAGGAGTAATTCACATGAAAATGACAAAGAGACTGCTAATGTGCTCATTTTTCAGTTATAAATGCTTTAATATGAAAGGCTAAAACTTTCCTCATGGGATTAAGCTAGTACCACGTAAATGATGATGTTTTTTTTCTTCTTCTACTACTTATGGAGCCAAAACCAAAGCACCTAGTGCAGATGGATCTTTTTTTATTATATTTGCATATGAAGAGATATTAAATGCAATATGTTTCTCCCTGGGATTTCCTTGGAGAAGGAAGTGCAGGTGACTTTTTGACCCCTTAACACATGCGTCTGTATATTTGTATTTGAGAAAATGTTCTTGGCGGTTATAAATATTTCACAACCTTTGCCAACATCTTCACTACCTGTGGAAGAATGGGAGCTTTGGAACAGGGTATGGACATCCTTCAAATCATTCTTGAGATAGAGGAATTTTGTCTAACATTGTAGTTGTGATTTCCCTGATTGACATGAATGCATATTGTGGAAGAATATCATGAGGCATGTGAATTTGTTTCCTAATTACCTCAAAGAAATGGTCTCATGAGATGTCATGGTTGCAAGATATACACAACATAAAAAGGCTATAGAGGATTTCCAAGTAAATTTTGCAACCTTTAACAACATCGATCTATGATTTGGCACTTTTGGTTATCATAAAATTCCGAAAAATATTATTATAGGCATAATAAATTAATCTTGTCAAAATTTTACAACATAAGAATGAATATAATTTTTAAAGATGTCTTTTCCTAAGGCATTTGAATAGCTGAATCACACTTTTTAACCACTATACATCATGGAGTGCACTCATATTTATCATCTTATTGATCCTTGATATACTAAATAAAGCTACATCCTTCTAATTATAACGCGACCCACAGTGCACATGTAATCTATGGTTGGTGTGTCTAAAGATCTCACAACCTTTTAATATGACAATCTATGGTTGAGTCTAATTCTACACTTCATGTTTAGTAAGATGACAAAAATGTAACTTATTTACTTTTCTTGTCTTCTGATAAATAAATTTTGGTGTTCTCTTTTGACTCAAGATGTTGCAAATTACATTGTGTTGATTCATATAAAATTTTAACATAATCTAGCTGAAATTTATGAAATCTTAAAGGAATGTTTTTTCTTAAAAGTGATCAATCACGTTTTTATTTGAAATACAACATTTTGTGTTATTTTTTGGTATGTTTTTATTTATTTATAGTGGTGTTGTTTGCTTTCACCGCTTAATATCCATTCAAACCCTTTTCCCACTTTTTCCTGTTCATTAAGGAGAAGCAAATACAACTATAATTTGAAGGGTTTTAGGTGTTCATGTGTTGCATTTGTAGGGTTATTGTTAGGTAATCGGCCTTGAAGTTGATTTGAGTTCCAACACAAAGGATATTTCTTGTTGATTCTTAGTCATAGACATATGGGTAAGGTAATAATATTTTTTGTAATTTTTTTGGAAATTTTATGAATGCTATGAGAATATTTAGAGGATTTAGTGAATTTTGTAATGGAGTGAAGTGAAAAGATAGTTTAGGTTTTTCTCCAATAGAACTTATGCTATTATTTCTATTTTACAATGATTTTTTCTTTCAGGATCAAACAACAAAGCTTGCTATAAAATTTGTACTCAATTTGGAGTACAAGTATAAAATCAAAATTGAGCATCATCTGAAGCTTTGAAGGTACCATCACAAACTCAATCTTGGGTAGGTATTTCTAATTTTCTACATACTTCAAGAAAGAAACATGTTCCAAACCACTTAGAATTAATCACACTCTGCCATACCTAATACACTAACTCAACCTTGCTTCTTCATTTGTTCTACTGCAATCTCTATATATATTTGCAAGCACCCCGTTTCTCTCTTCATGTCGTGAACCAAGGAAAAATTTAGTGGAATAAAATAGGCATAACTGATTATTTTATTTCCTTCTTTGATTCTAATTCTCACTAATTTTGTACTTTTTTATTTGATTTTGATTTCTTTATTGTTATTAGAGATAAACTGATTGTTTCAATTGAAAATTGGTATGCATGTATTTATTGGAGACATGTAACAAAAAAAAAAGTTATTGGTGAAGAGATATTTTTTATTTTGTTGGGATTTGAAGGTTCATTTAAAAACGTAAAAGAAAATAATCAATTTTCCTTATTTGTAATACTTTGGAAAGATTTATATATTCAGTTAACACATAGAATAATTACTTATAGTTTATATCTTGAGTTATATTGTGACTATATGGTTTGGTCATGTCATTAAGTACTAAGATGATAAAAAAAGGTCTTTGGGTCTTACACAAAGGTATTTGTCCATATTGGTCATTTATTGAAACCTTTGTACCATGGAAATATTAGGTAACAACTAGACATAAAGAGTTTGAACCTCCCTCTTAACATCATCTACTTTTAGTTTAGTCAAGAACTCATCCTCTACAAATAGATAGGTGAAATGAGGAGTTGAAGAAAAAAGTGTAGAGAATCTTGCAAGCTAATTATGACAAATTACCTAGTATCACACATACAAGATTTTTAGTTAACTGATTAGTTGGAGTTTTGTTGTTTTCAACTTTATGGGGCAGAGAAAGATAGAAATAAAGAGAATTGAGAACCGAACAAATCGACAGGTGACGTTCTCAAAGAGGTGAAGTGTGTTGATAAATAAGGCGCATGAAATTTCATTGTTGTGTGAGGAAAAAGTGGGTCTCATCATTTTCTCTAGCCAAGGGAAACTCTTTGAGTATGGTAGTCACAAGTATGTATTTGTATTCACCATTGTGCAAGATAAAGAGTTTGGGAAGGTTATTCAAATTTAGGGTGATCAGAGGAATAGCATGCCCAACTTCTTATTGAGTGTAAGAAATTTTGATTCTTAGACTTAGTTTTTATAGTTTTTGAAACTTTTATTTGCTCAATTTCTTAGTTGGTGTTGGAATTCTGTCATATTATTGAATATTTATCTCCAATTTTTTGATGGGTGTTATAAATTCTGATCCACAATCTAAATTATTTGAATTTTCTTTTTCCCCAATTTCTTAGTAGGTGTTAGATTTCTGATTCATTATTTGAATTATTATCGACTAAAGAAATATCATACATATAACTATAATTTTTTTCTTTTAAGCTTGTTGTATCATTTATTCGATTTTTTCTAAACTTGTTATAAGTTGTTCGTAATGAAGATAGAGAACATACAAGGAATCAAATAACCCCTCTATTTTGACATGGTTGTCTTTATGGTGCAGAGTGCACACAACACAAGTGTAGTTGGCCTACTCTCTTTGACAATTAGATGATGTTCCCACAATCACTGTACTCCTTTAAACAAACTCTAAAACTTGCTGACTGTCTCAATCTACCGGATTCCCTCAATGCAATGTCATTCTTGCATGGGACAACAACATTAAGTCTTCATAGCTCCTAGCTTCATACTCTCCAACCAATCCAACATGGATTATTTACCTTACCAAGGCTTAGACTTCCACTAAGGGTTCTAACTTCCCATATAACCTTAAGAATTCAATTCCTTTAGTCCACTAGGCCTTACCAATCCTACAAACAAGAAATCACATAAAGTTACCTTTTCTTCCTAGGCCTGCAACAGTGAGATTTTTCTCCAAATTTGGTATTGGTTATGAAACCAAGATTAACCAAAATATTTCTTAGGTCTCTCCAATATAACCTTTCAACCTCCAAGCAATCAGACTTTACAAAGTCTGCAAACAACAACACAAACTCAGAGTGTTTTCTCCTTCTCTATCAGGTCTACAATAATGAATTTTCCTTCTATATCTGACAATGGCATGGGACCAATGCTATTGAATATGTGTTTTGGAGCCTTTAACTCTCCTCCAAGAAACCCCAAAGTAACTTTGATCAGTTCTTTTCCAGCATCTACAAATGGTCACAAGGACACCTAGGCCTAATTGATCATATTAGTTTAGGGTCTGATGGAATGGTGAGTAGATGGGAGTCTAGAATGAATTTAGTCATTTGGAGTTCCCCAACAACCTTCAAGGGCTTCAACACAGTCAAAAAATCAGTCCCAAATCAGTTTTGGTTTGGATTTCTTGACAAATGTTGCATCTTCAAGATCTCTAAACTCCTCTCCAACTATGTAGGCTACTTCTTCACTTGGCCAATAGAAAATGAGGATGTGATATCTAGAAAAGCCTCTTTAATAGGGGGTAACAATATATGGTATACAAAATTAACCATTCGGTCACTGATACTCTTCTATAATCTCCCCTTCTCTAAGTAACTCTAACATTATATTATTATTTGTATTTTTGTTGTTGATGGCCAGTTGTGAGATAGTCATCTCCAGTAGAAGTGGAATGCCACCACAAAGCTTGAGCATAGCATCTATGTTCCTTTCATCATTTTACTATGAAACATTCTTCAACAAAATATTTCTTGTCGCTACTGATGGAAGAGGGCTAACCATGTATTGTTGGCGTTGGATATTACAGACAACAAATATGTCTCTCTCCTAGAGATTTCTAGTAGTGAGAAGTATTCTGCTCTTGGGTGGAAGGAAACTAACCAATTTGATAGGTAGAAGTTATTTCAGATCTTCTTTGTTCAAAGCATTGTCAATGTATAGAAATACACGCTGATTAGGATTATTTTTTAAGAAAGACCAGATCATTCCCTGACCTTGGTGACAGTCAGTCAATTTCACATTCTGGTGGAACAATCCATTCAAGATCTATTCTTGAAGGACTTCAAGATCATTCTTGGTATAATTTTTTTCCATATGAATTCTGCAATGGTTATAGTTTTTGAGGTCAACGTGGGAATAAACTTTATCAGTGGGTGTTGTTTTACCCATCCCTCAAAATCCATAGACAACCGCTGCCTGAATTGATGTATGTTGTGCCTTCAAATATAATAGTTGGATTACTATTTCTAGACCTCTCTTGATTCCAATTGTATTGGAGTTGTGAAAAAACTAAATTATAAATTATGGGGAAACTTTAAACATAGCAGGAAAGAATTATGGGGAAACTCTAAACATAAAATGAGAAGGATGTCAATCACTTTTACTCATATGCCCCTTCTCATTAGAATGATGGCAATAGATGTGTGTGCCAAACTTGGTTGGATATCATTACTTCCAAATGACTTTAACATTATTTAAATCCTGTCCCATCTTGTTTAAATAGAGCCTTTGTGAAAATCTTTGGACCACATCCCCTCAATTTTGATATGAGAATTATGGAAGCAAAACAATAAGAGAATTTAACAAATCATAATCATATCTATCACAAAGACACTCTAAGCTGATGAATAGGATGATAACTCACAATAATGATAGGCTTACTCTGATGTGTGCTATTGTATCCTCCAATTATGTTGTTCTTTGTAAACATTTTACATTCATAGAAATCTAGGAGCAAAAAAAATCATTTCTATAAACAAATAAAATCTAGGAGAAAACAAAACAATCCATCTATAGAAACAAACAAAATCATTTCTTAGTAATAATCAAGAAAACCATTGTGCAATTTGTTTCGCAATATCTAGGAGCAATTAGTTATCGACAGAATCATAGATCCTCCAAAGCTCTCCTTAGCAATTAGAATTGCAAGAACAAAACAATCTATATATGCACGTAAACAATAGAAACAAAAAAATTCCTAAAGGAAACCAAACAAAAAACATTCCAAATCATAATCATGTCTATCAAAAATATGCTCTAAGCTGATGACTAGGATGATAACTCACAATAATGATAGGCTTACCTCTAATGTGTGCTATTGTATCCTCCAATTGTGGACGAAGCGACTCATAAAGTTCAGCCATGCCCTCTCCAGTTTCTATAGTAAAGTTATTTGTTTCCAATTCTTGAGAACATTATTTGGTTCATGCAATTCATCATATTTTTATAGATAGATCCTTTATTGAGTGGAGTAAAAAAATATTCTGAGCTTTCCATATTCTTTAAGTGTTTTGTCACAATTTTATTTGTCAAAGATTGAATTAGGGATTAAGTGTTTTGTCACAATTTTATTCGTACATTGATGAGGATCAATGATCGAGAGTTTTTAGATTCTGACGAGACGTGTATTCAGTGGAGGCTAGAAGGGATATTTGTGGATATTTTATAGATGTCTAAAATTATAGAGAATATCTTCTTTACTGAGCTGAGGTGGGACAAAAGTGAGGACAAGGGTTTCCAGATTGAGTACCAGTGTAGAGATGATGATTCAGTAACCTAGTTCTATAAAACCTTCACAAATATCCCTTCTTTGGCCTCCACTCATACCTCTTCTTAGAATCTAGAAACTTTGGATAGTGTTTCTTATCCATGCACAAAATGTGCTAGTGATCGTATAAAATTTCTTTAGGCCTCTAGTATTGATGAGTTGCATAAGTGTAAAAGGTTTTTACGAGACTGGGATCAATTATGAAAGGTAAACAACAAGATAATATTATTGTATCTTTTGTTTCTTTTATCCATTCATATTTTCTACCTTCTCTTCATCTTTAGTAATATATTGGATACTGTGCAGTGTACATAAAGGCAATGCGATGATTATTCTCAATGATCGGCAAGTATAAGTCTTCCAGACCTTACCCAGTAGCTAGGACTAAAGATAGCAGACCTCAAGAGACCATTATAGTTGGTCTCCATCTTTGGTCCATATTACTAACAAAATGTATTACCTTTCATTAGCTCATCAAATGCGGTGATCTGAAATAATTTAATAGTTGGTATTTTCATGTATAACATACATTATTTTAGTTTCACACTGCATGAATTTATCTATTTCCCACACTTGTGGACTACATGGACATCGATAAATAAGAATCCCCTCACATGGCCTATGTAATGCAGGCCACGGGAGGAGATTCTTCTTTATCGTTGTCCTCGTAGTCCACAAGTGCGCGAAGTAGATAAATACGTGCAACGTTAACTTAAATAATATACCTTATCATGAAAATATTTTATTAAATTCTTTCAAATCCCTGTATTTGATGAGCTAATGAAAGGTAAACCATTTTGTGAGTAATATGGACCAAAGATGAAGACCAACTATTATGGTCTCTTGAGCTTTGTTATCTTTAGTGTGCCTATCTGTCACTTTTATGACGCTTATGATAACTATTTTGACAATAGTTATATACATATGACAGGTATTCCTATTGGAAAGTTAGTGCTATACATCTGACAATAGTGCTATACATTTGATGGGTTGCCCTATTGGAAGGTCACTACATGTCTGTCAACATCTTGATAGGTATAATGTTGAATAGACTAAATTTTCAACAACTAGGTTTGATGGGAGTTCTATACGTCCAACAGGTTATCCTGTCAGATAGTCACTACATATCCATCAATATCCTGATAGGTATAACATCGAAGAGACTCCATTTTTGATAGGTAAGTTTGAAGGGACTGCTATATGTCCAATGGGTTTTCCTGTCAAATAGTCACTTCATTGTCGGTCGACATCCTGACAGGTATAACGTCGGAGAGACTCCATTTTTTATAGATAGTTTTGACGGGACTTCTATACGTCTGATGGGTTTTCTCGTCAGATAGTCACTACCTATTTGTTGGTATCCCGACAGTCTCTCCATTGGAGAGTCCACATGTTTTGTCAGTGTTATAATGGATGTACCATATGAAATGCTATAATAAGTTACTATTAATGTGGTAAGTTATGACAGATGGTGATGTTAGAATACCGATGATTACCACTTCCGTAGTAATTTCCAATGAAATAACCCTGATGGCTACAACTCTCAAATTTTTGACAAATAGGCATTAAAAATCTGATAGATAGTCATCAGAATTAGGCCTCAAATGTACTAGTGTAAGATACATACTCATTTGAATACTATTGAAGTGATAGTCTCCTGCAAACTATCTCTAAGTTTGTACGTAGGGTCAGGATTATTTTGACTCTATTTCCCATGATAGAATAAGGCACTAATCTAATCATTATTTGGATTATAGTTATTCAGTTCATTGTTTATAGTTTTGTGATATCTTATCCATCTGTCCATCTCAGCTCACATTCATATTTACTAAATCTTTTATATGATCTCTAAGTATTTTAGTTTTGTAGTCTATAGCATAATGTGCTTAATTTGATTTCTTTCAAGTTCATTTTCCATCCTTGAGAGAGAATTTTTGGAGTGTATTCTATCTTCTATAAAAAGCCTTAAAATCTGAAGGATAAGTTTAAGGTATAGACCTACCAGCCTTGATTATGCAGAGCCAGAATTGGAGAGGTTCCAACCCTATTTTGGGGTTGAGCTTTCTAGTTGGCCATATCACTTGGGTTTAATGATATTTTCTTATAAGGATGAAATCTCCAAAATAGCCAATCTCCCACATCAAAGCTTCTTTTGTTGTGATGTTTATTTCTTATTGCTTCATTTTTATGTGCCATGCCCAAATTTTCCTTGAGTCCTACAAGTAATTATTGTTGATGAATCAAGTGTTCCTCCAAATCTTGAATTTTTGGTAGAACCCACAATGATGATGTGATGGAAGGAAGATGATATCCATATCGTGCCATAAAAGGAGAAATTTTTATGAGGTATGGAAGGAAGTGTTATACCACCATTCTGCTAGAGGTAGTTAATGTACCCTTTATAATTGCTTATTGGAAGTGAAATAATGTAGATATCCTTCTAGATATTTATTAACAACCTCATTTTTTCCATTAGATTGAGGATGATATGAAGATCTATGAGCTAAGTGATTTTCAAAACATGAGAATAAATATATCCAAAAGTTACTTGTAAAGATAGGACCACGGTCACTAAAAATAACCTTAGGTGTGTGTGCTATAATTGTGTCACACTTCTATGAATCCTTACATTCAAGAACACTCAAGAATGAGGTCTCAAAAATTGATCCATAGCTCCCTAGGCATGGAGTGCAAGGGTTTTTAGAATGCTCTCA
>MU226394.1:47399-60167 GCA_018584345.1 Thuja plicata | reverse complement strand
TATTGGATTCATTTGTGTATTAACCCTTTGGGGTTGATCAAAATTGGATCTCCTATTTGTGTATTTGAGGGTGAAAGAAAGGAGCATCTTATCTTCCCTTAATCACAATTAACAATTAAAACCCTCTTCTTAAACCATAATTTTCCTCCTTTACATTTTAGTAACATTCAAACATCACATCATCTATATTTTTTATGTTACACTAATAATACTGTAGAGTATGAAGCTTTGCTGCTGGGGTTGGAAGAAGCGAAACTGAGGGGAGTCAAGAAATTGGTTGCGAAAGGTGATGCTAAACTGATTGTGAAATAGGTGAAGGGATAGTTCTCTGTCAAGAATGAGAAGTTGAGACACTACAAAAATTTGGTATGGGATGAGTTGGAGTTCTTTGATTCCTTCTCCATAGAATTTATACCAAGGAATCAAAATACTAGAGCAGATGCCTTGGCGGTATCAGCTTCACTTTTATTACCTCACCCTAATTTTAAAACCTAGAAATATCAAATTGAAATGATCTAGAAGCATAGAATACCTAACAACATAGAGCACTGGCAAGTCTTCGATAGTGATTCCCAACTCAGATATTTCCTAGAATGTGCCGCAGATTTTTATGATGTATATTTTGAAGGATCCTATAACGAGTGCAAAGAAGTCTATCAAGATACTGCAAATAGTGATGGAGTGATCCAGTTGAAAGGAAATAAGATTCCCAAAGGCCTTGTGTCTCTTGAACATTTTTTCAGAAGAAAAGATGATAGTACTATCAAAGAAAAGGTATCTCATGTGCAAAATTCTAAAGAGTACAACAAGATTGATATAGGAGAACAAGATAATCCAAAATGGATTTCTATTGGTCCAACTTGTACTTTATCTGAAAAAGAAAACTTGAAAAGGTTACTTAGGGAGTATAAAGATGTCTTCGCCTGGGGATATGAAGACTTGAATAATTTCAGAGGAGGCCAATTTGAACACCAAATCCCTTTAAATCCTGGCGTGACCCCATTTTGTCAAAAATTAAGGAACTATAATCCAAAAGTGTCCAAAGCTATTTTAAAGGAGGTAAAAAAAATGTTACAGGCAAGGATCATCTATCCCATCCACCATTCAATGTGGATCACCAATATAGTTCCTATAAGAAATAAAAATGGTGAAATCAGGATTTGTGTAGACTATCGCAACCTGAACCAAGCAAGTTTGAAAGATAACTATGCCTTGCCTATGATGGAACATGTGCTTCAAGCTATTTGGGGATCTAAAGTTATGTCTATGCTAGACGGCTATTCTGGATACAATCAAATTAGTGTGGCAAAAAGTGATCAGCACAAAATGGCTTTTATCACCCCGTGGGGAACTTATGCATATAGTCGTATGCCCTTTGGGCTAATCAACGTGGGTGCAAAATTCTAGAGAGCAATGAATTCATCCTTTGAAGATCTTTGGAACAAAATTATAGTGGTATACTTGGATGACCTTACTATCTTTTTGAAGGAGAGAAGTCAACACTTAAAGGATCTTGAGACAGTGCTCCTGAGGTGTAGAAATCATGACATTTCTTTGAACCCCAATAAATCAATGTTCTTCGTGGAGGAAGGCAAATTACTTGGTCATATCGTTTCAAAAGATGGGATCTAGATTGACCCTGAGTGGGTAAAGGTGATTAAACAGCTTAACCTACCATCAAACAGGAGTGGATTGAAGTATTTCTTTGGTCAGGTGAATTTTTTTCGAGCATTTGTTCCTGAATTTTCAGAAATTACTAAGAATATGATTGATATGATGAGTGAGAAAGTTCCTTTCAAGTGGAGCGAGAATGGGTGTCAAGATTTCAGAGATATTAAAAATGTAGTATCACATGCTCCTATATTAAAGAGTCCCAATTTCAAAAGAGACTTTATCATTTATTGCTATGCTTCCAAACATACTCTGTTGGGTATACTAACACAAAAAAAATGAGAAAGGACAAGAAGCACCCATAGCCTATATGAGAACGCTGTTGAAAAGACATGAGCTTAAGTATTCCCAAATGGAAAAACATGCCTTTGCTATCGTAAAAGCAGTGAAACAATTTAGGTACTATATACTTCATTCTCATTGTACAATGTTTGTACCTGATACAACAGTGAAAAGTATTTTAACTCAAAGGGAGATTGGTATGAACAATAGAGCAGTCTGGATAGAAAAGATTCAAGAGTATGACCTGGAAATTAAACCAACCAATTTGGTAAGGGGAAAGGGTTTATGTAAATTGATAGCAGAGAACAGTGAACCGTCTGAAAAAATTGATGAAGTACCTATGGCGTTGTTAGTCAGTTTAACCGACCCCTGGTTTTCTGACATGGCCCATTTCCTTACTTATGGTGAATGTCCTAATCACCTAAACCCAAAAGAAAGGTGAAACCTGAAATTGAAGGCTAATCGATATGTGATATCTCAAGGAATTCTATATAATAGAAGCATAGACGTAAATTTTCTCAGATGTGTGGATGTTGAACAGAAAAAAGAATTGTTGAAGGTGTTTCATGATGAGGCTTGCGGGGGTCACTACTCCACAACAGTAACATCATTTAAAATTCTTTAGAATTTCTTTTACTGGTCAGGCATGTTCAAAGATGCCTACCAATATGTTCGCAGTTGAGAAAAATGTCAACTTTTCATTGGAAGACCTCATCTCACTGCCTTGCCCCTTAAACCTATAATTGTTAATGAACCGTTCAAGAAATGGGGAAAAGACTTCGTGGGGCCTTTAAACCCACCATCTAGTGCTAGGAATTTCTACATTCTCATGGCCACTGATTATTTTACAAAGTGGGTGGAAGAAGTTCCCACTAAGAAAGTGAACTCTCAGGTGGTGTGCGAATTCCTCCTAAATCATATTTTTTTCAGGTTTGGGGTACCGATTAAGATCATAGCCGACAATGCTACATATTTTTCCTCCGAGGAGATTTCATCCTTTTGCTACGAGCATGGCATATCTTTAGCTCACTCTTCTGACTATTTTCCACAAGTGAATGGTCAAGCGAAATCCAGTAATAAGAACCTGGTGGTGATAATGAAAAAATTGGATGATAATCCCCGTGAATGGCATAAGAAACTCTACGAAGCTTTATGGGTAGATCAAACTACTTTGAAATGAGCAATTGGGATGGCTCTATTTGAACTAGTATACAGAATAGGGGCACATGTATCACTACCTTTTTAACTCTCCTTGGATAAGCTCCAATATATAATTGAAGATGAGTATTTTAAAGATCCCCTAGAGAAACATGTCATGCATTTGGCTAGGCTGGAAGAGGAAAGAGAGGATCTGGTGGATCATATTATAAAACATCAGTTAAAAGTGAAGCAGATTTTTGATATGTGAGCGTGGCCTCATAACTTTATGGAGGGAGATGAAGTTATTTTATGGGATAAGAGATGATCTCCTAAAGGTTCTCATGGGAAATTTGAGTCATTATGGAAGGGCCCATTCATTATCTCTGAAGCCCTTGGTTCAAATTATTTTTAGTTGTCTTACCCAGATGGTGTGAATCTGCCCTTTACCTACAATGGGCAGGACCTTCAGTTATGAAATCTCTAATGATGTACCTCAGTCAGTATCCATGTACATATTAGGTAGTTTTTCCCCCGCTTTCCTTTTTGGTGTGTCGTAGTTGTCTATTTTTCCTTTCCCTTTGTTAGCTTTCTCTGCGAAACCAGTTATCTAGAGTTCTCTGCACATTGAGCAATATGCAGTCCCCAGCTAGAGCCGATGTTAGGGTCAGTTAGAGTCACCTTTGTTGAAGTGTCAAAGACCCTTGTTAATTCTTTAATTTGAAGCTCTTTAGTGCGTTCCCTTGAAACTCTCCCCTTGTGGTAACCCTTAAAGCACATATCCCTTTCAAATTTGTCAAGTTCAAGTTCAGCTGTTCTTAGACCGATCCTTTCCAAGGCTCAATCTTTACTAGAACTACTTCGAACCTCTTTGAACTCTGGTTCAAAGTAGTTCGAATCAGTTCAATGAATTTTTTACCTTCTAATGACTATTTTCTACAGGTGGGCCCCGACCTATATCACCTTTCGGTGGTGAACCACTTCGAACCGCTTTGAACTCCGGTTCAAAGTAGTTCAAAGAGGTTCAAAGATAGATTGTAGGCAGAGTCATCAGTGAAAAGACAATTGATGGGACCCATGACGTGACCTGGCAGCGTAATAATGGTTAAGTTTTAAAAGGGGTAGTTTTGATTTGACGGGAGCCACGGGGCGAACTTCCAATCAGGTTTGGGGTGGCATTTAATGAGATTTTTAGCACGAGAAGAAGATATCATTTGGGGTATGATTAATGATGATATTAAAGGTGGCACATTCCAAGGATGCCTTATTGCTGAGTCATTACGGCTTGCATCATCAAAATTAATGTCCCCGACGTATGCTCATTAAATTGATCTTTCCAGGCATTATTTTGAAAATATAAACAGCTCTATAAGTTTTTCTTCCTGTTATTTTTTTGTGAAGTCTCGACTGGGGAGAAGAATTTTTTTTGAGTCTACACAAAATAGGTAGCTCCCGAAGCCCTTTCTCTTTTCCTGTTGCTGTTTATACATTGATTCAAGAGGGGGGGTCCGTCTGTGTTTTTATTCCTCAGGAAAGGATGAGGTCCAGTTTGCATTTCTTTGGGACCGTTAGAAATATGCAGTGCAGAGCTCCTATTCTCTCAGAAATAGACCTACTAGGGATACCGGTAGAAAAAATGACAGTTGATTACACAAACAGTGTAGCAGAAGACCATAGTCTAGAATTCTTGTTGAGTGGATTATTAGAAGCCGTGGCTTTCCTGCCATCAATCGTATGCCCAAAATTAGTTTAGCAATGTATTAACAAATATGATATTAAATAAGAGTGTGTTTTGAACACGGAAGGCCAAACCCTTGTTCCAGTCAACAGGGAGACTATTATGGCTATTTTCAAAATCCCAGAAGAGTCTTTTGTCAGCTTTATGCCCACCCAATCCCTAGCTCAGTATAGAGAGAATGAAGATAAAAACCCGAGTCATGTGGCTAGGAAGTGGACTCAAACCAATTACAAAGGTGGCTCTCATTTTCATAAAGTGCTCACTAAAGATCACATGAAACCCCTTATTCACGATGTGATAGTATTGCTTCACCGGATCAAAGGTTCAGAACAAGTTCTTCTCTATGAGGAGTGGATGTTTCATTTTATAGAAATTATCTTGGAAGGGGGTCAACATATTGATTGGGTGGAAATCATTGCTAGCTCCTTGAGAGACCAACTTAAGCAGGCTCAGGCCATTAAGAAGGAATTCTTTATGTCCTCTTATTTGATATATTGCCTAGCGTGCACACAGGATTTGTCTACCATCCGACACATTCCTTGGAATGAATATATTTTAATTTATGAGTACTGTCCTTTATTAAGGAAAGATAAAATTTTGGAAAATTACAGGAAGGTTCATGATCTGGGTAAACTGTGTCAATAATTGGCAGGGGTCCCGAACCAAAGAGTTTCATTGGAGGCATGGAAACTAATTCAAACTTATGACAGCTTGTATATCCAATTCCCATGTTTAACCTAGCTCACACCTGGAAGACCTATGGGAAGATCTCAGTGATGAAGAGGCAATCTGGAAATGAGATCATTCCAGGCTTGTAATCTCATAGATCAAAATGTTATAGTTGAATTTTGATATTAAAGATGTGGAAGAAGATAGTTCTGAAACAACAGGTTTGGAAGCTAACAATGAGGATGCGAAAGTTCTCCCAGACATAGATTGGAACAGGAAAGAAGAAGATGATATAAAGTTGAGGGCCCAAACCATTTTTGGGGTCATGGAAAGCTGGTTAACAGAAAGGAAGAAAGAGAGAGTTGAGAACCCCCCCTCCTGAAAAACATAGTGCAAAACCAACCTTAGTGAAAATGAAGCATGCCCCATCTAATGTGTCTCATGTGGCTCCAAATGCAGGTAAAATTTCATCTCCAAAGAAAAAGATGATTTCCAGTAAACACCTGACTGCACTAAGATCGAGACTGAGAACAAGATCAGAGAATTTTTCTCAGATGGTAGCTTTAGGACTCGACTACCTGGATGTTGAGATCAATGATGATGATATTCATTTTCTATGGATCAACAAGTAAAAGAAAAAGAAACTTCTATTATGAATACAGAGGTACTTCAGGTTGAGAATACTCCTGTAAAAACCCCTGACAATCAGATAGTCACTGGCTCAGTCCCTCCTTGGCTTACTGAATCGGTGAATAGGAGGAAGAGCTACAAACCCATTTCACTTCCTGTGAAAGAGATTGTTACTAAATATGCTACTTGAACTCCCCAATAAAAAAGAGTGAAGAGTGATGCTAGGCTATCGACCAATCCATCAACTAGGAAGGTGACTGCAGAGATAGCCACTTTCAAGCCTAAAGAAGGAATTCAGGAACTAGAGGTCGAAGACTTCGAGATCACAAAAATGGAACTTGGTGTTCTAAACAGAGATTCTAGGGATCTCCTATTTAAGTCCTTAGTTGATCATATGCTCAGGAAGTCACAAAAAGATGGGAAGGAGAAACGTAAATTAAAACAACCAATTTCCACCATGGCTGAGTTCCTTTCCTCACTCGCTGATGATGGGGTTCTGCCTCTAGCTCAGGCTTCACAGGATTTTGATCCGAATTCAGTTGAAAGCCAAAAGCTAGTGAAACAAATACAACAGGGGAAGGTTCTGATAGAGATCGTGAGGTCTTGGATAAACAATGTCATCAATGAAGGGAGTGCTTTCATCCGAGAGTTTATATCTACTTGCCTCAATGGAGAAGCATTACTTGGTGAGGTTCAAACCCTAGTTCCAAGTTGGGAAATGGAAGAAGCGAAATGCACAACAATTGTCATACAGGTTCAAGAAATAGAAAACTATGGTGTGAATCAATTCTTAGTTGAGAATCCAATGAAATTGGTAGACCCCTATATGTTGTTTATCCTGAAGTAGAACTTCAGATGGAAAAATGTAATGTTTAAAGCTGCAATCTCTCAAGTCAAAGTGATCGAAAAGGAGGTGTTGGATATGCATGCGGATGCCCTTAAAGCTATCAAGATAGTGAATCCCTATATTATTTTTTAGATTGACGGAGGTAACAGAGAAGTAGATGCCATGGTCAAAATCTTCACAGATGCCATGAACACTCTCAAAGAAAATGAAGAACCGACAGTTCAGGACTTCACTAGAATTGCAAACATGGAATCTATGTTGCTACTAAACAGAGGTCAGTTGCTGAAGCAGGCAGAGAGAATCAGGGAGTTAAGATGGGAAAAGAACGTGACTTGGCAAAGCTGACAGGCCTGAAGAACCTGCATTCCCAACTGGCCCAAGAGTTAATGAATGTGTTCCAATCCTGGAAGCTCATGCAAACTACCACGTTAGAAGGTCCCAATGGGAGTTAGCAATCTTCAGGACAGATTTTTCCTTGCTTTATGTTTTAAGTGGCACATGTTTTGAAACTCTATTTTTATCAGTTATGTAACTGGTTTTAAACGATTTTCCTTTTGGTGTCTGAGAGGCCAGGTTTTTCTGGAGGATCTTTCAGATGCAAAACTATTAACAGGGGAACTTTGAACTAAAAAAGGGTTAGAAAATCAAGGTAGGAAAATAGATAGTTTCAATTTTTTTTTTGAGTAGATAGTTAGCTTAAGCTTTTCAAGATTTTCTGAAACAGCTGGTGATTGATTTTTTATCAGACTTTGATCTGATTAATATATGAATATATAGATGCATGATATGGTTTAGATCTTTGAATCAAAATATGGAATGTATTTGATTTCTTTGAGAATTAGTACATTTAAATCTACACATGTGTTGTTTATATTCAGTTACTTCCAGCTTCTTCATAGCTTGTCTTTCTTAGTTTATTTCATAAATTATCTGTCCTAGAAGTAATTAGTAGATCTCCATTTAATTCCCGGTTTTACCTTTTATTAGTTGACTCTGTAGATTACCTCAATACCCAAGAGTATTTGAGTGGTTCTTCTACACTTTCTGGTTAAAGGTGTATAAATTTAATTTATATGTCTATAATTCATTGAATATCTTATAAGGAAGCTGAACCTTAGAAATTCAGAGGGAAGCAAATTATTATGCTTACCCAACTGTTGATGAATCCTTTGTCTTAAAAAACATAGTCTTTATACATTTTTATTTAAAAAGAAAGAAGAGAAATCTATTCGCCAACAGGATGATACCCAATAATAGTGCACTATGAGTATAGTGTCCCTAGTAGATGGCCTAGCCTTGTTAGGAGATGAATATTACATTTAGTACATTTCCCTGTTAAGGGATAGAAAACCCTGCTAGAGGTATACAATGAGCACACTGCTCTACAATCAGAAAATATGTTTAGTTACAATGATTTATCAAAAGTGAGATGTACAAGTATCTTTTATGCTTAAGTAGTCCCAATTATAGCTCGAATCAACTTCTGTTTGATCCTGACATCACAATGCATCTAAACATTCTACATATATCTTCGCATCATAAAACAACTCTACTTATATACTCGATCTCAAAAATATTCTTCCATTTGGCTCTCAAGAACACCACAAAATGTGTCTAACACTTAACCAAATATAAAATGCATAGTCATGAATCATATATTAACAAAAGTGGGTAGGACGCAATCCAAATCCAAATTAGCACTTCTTGATTCCATGTTATACTCCCTTAAACATTGCAACCATTCAACTGCTTTGTATCGTTGTTATACTGTCTTCACATGTCTTCAACATGTTGTAACTCTCAGAGATGAACTCCAAAACAATAGAAACCTTAAATGAAGGTCTACTATATCCCACAATGTCTCCCTCTAAGCTCACATGACTTACATATCCATATAATGTTCTCGCTGGCCAAAATTGTGTGATTGTACACTGTAAACTGTATTCTAGACTTAGTCATTCTTACAAAACTAAATATCCAAAATTGTGTTGTACTCTAAGAGACCATGCAGATGAGTAGTGTTTCCATAAATTATAGCCCCTATGCAATCCTAAATGGACCACTTTCCAACAACCTCCCCCTTTGGTATTGATGGAAACACTTAGTGAAAAATGACTAAGTGCTCAATACCAAACTATTGACTAAGTACATATTATCTTCTTCATATATAATACTCCCCCTTTGACATTAATGAAAAAGGTGTACTATAAATAGTATTTATATACACAACAAAAAATTAGAACTTCTCACCAAAGTTCAGACCATGTGAAGTACATCTTGGAAAGATTTTTCCAAGATCTTTGCCTTTGTAGTCCATGTCTTTACCAAAATATGACCCACATGGATCAGTCCATTCAGTGAAAATGATGATGTCTCATCTCCCTATAGTTTTGTGGGCATATTATCAGTGAGTGCCTTCACTATTGTCTCCATGTTAGAAAGGTATTTTTCAAGAATTGATAGTTTAGGACTAATTAAAATCTTCAACACACAAAATCTTCCTATCCCTCTCCCTTTCTCTATTTCTAGTACAATTATTTTCTTCAATAGTCTAGACACTTTTTACCAGCTTTATGACAGTGTGTGAGGAGGACTCACAACTATGTATCAACATATCTAGAGTCTTTCTATCATTGACAATGATATATTCAATATTCTATAGGTGCTTGATGGGATTTATACAGTAACTGTATAACTTCCTTCCATGTCCAATATAGGTCTTCACTTCTACAATAGTGTTACTTAGTATGCTAGATTCCCATGTGATTGACTTGCATAATTTCTCAAGTTTCTTCGCTAATTATTTCTTTTAAGCTATTACTTATGCGATCTCCTCAAGAGACTCGAAGTGACTTTCAAATTCATCTAATGCTTTATTCAGGTTCTCTGTTGTATCCTTTCCTTGGAAAGTGAAAGGTAGGGGTAGGAGTTTGTTGATAGTATCAATTGCCCTTTCCATTACCCTTGAATTTTTCTCTATTTTCTATTTAGATTTCTCTTTTTTGCTTTGGAAAAGGCTATGTAAGATAGCTTCATTAGTTCATCCTCATCCATGATTTCTACATCAGTGCTCACAGTTTTATCTCCCCTTGCCAACAATAAAGCCAAAGAAATAGATACTTGTGTTTCTTGCTTAACTTCAAGTTTAATCTTTGATTCCTTAACTACTTCAACTGAACTCTCTTTATGTTCTTCCTTTGTGTCAACTTTCTTATCTTTCTTATTCAGTTCATTTCTTCCATCAATAATAGTAACAGTATCCTCATTCCCTTGAAAAGGGTCACTTGCATCCTCCTAAGTGTCCAAAGACATAGGCACACCAACAATAAAGAAGTCTGGTTGCTTTACAGTACTGAAAATTTGATTGTTATCTTCTGCATCCTTAGATGTATCAAGATTTACTTCAGCGACCTTGGATGGCTCTCCTATTAGAATGGTTTTAGGATTAGTAGCCTTGTTCTTAGGAGGTGATGGATTTTTAAGCTCAACCTCCTATAGAAATTTATCAATAGTTTCATGTGTGTCCTCTATGACCTCATCATATTTTCTTCCCATTATCTTTATTAGCCTTGCTTTAATTATCAACAATGGTTTTATTGCTTTCATAATCCTCTCATGTTCATCATAAGGTACAACATGTAGCATATCATCTATAGCTTTTCTTATTTTTTTCTCATCCTCTGTTAGTGCTAATTATTTTCTAATTTCCAGTTTCTCATAAAATTCCTTAGGAATACTGCCTTCTATCTCAAGTAGATTTTTCTTGAATGCAAGCATATGATCTATGACATAATCTTCAATTTGAATCTTATATTTCTTATCATACCTATCATAATATTTTGGAAACTGATTGAGCTTCCCTTGATCAATAATTCTCTTTGCCAACATCTTTAGATCTGGTTTCCATAGTTGACTTATCTCTATTTTCTTCTCTTCCTCTACTTTATTCTCTTCTACTTCTTCATTCCTCTACTTCTTTGGTGGTGAATAATGTTACTTATAGCACAATTATACCTGTAAAAATTCTCTATATGTCCTTGATTGTTACAATTGTAGCATGTAGGAGGTGATCTATTCTTATTAACCTGTAGTTCCTTGCAATGTGTCCAAAGTTGTTGCATTTGTAACATGTAATCTTAGATGTTGGTTCATCTTTGATGTGGTTTTATTTAGTGTGATATTGATAAGGTTTTTTACATTATGATTTCTTGTGTCCATATTCATAACAATTGAAACAATAACCAGAAAAGGGTTTATAAGGAGCTTTACCTCTACAATATCTCTTCATGTGACCAATTTTGTTGCATCCAAAACATCTACCTCTAAAATCTCTGATCTTCTCTCTAGCTTATTCTTCAGTAGGTCTTTCTACATCTGTATTTTCATTAGATTTATTTTCTTTTGATTTAGAACATTCATCTTTATCAAAGCCAACTCCTATCATGTCACCTTTAGGCTTATGTCTTTCCCTCTGTTCATCAAAATTGTCACTTTTTGCATGTAGTTTTTCAATGTGATTCTTAGCCTCAAAAATTCATCCTTTAATGATTTGGTTGTATTTATCTAATTCATGATACTTGATTATGTATTCATTAAGCTCAACCTACATCTTTCTCATCTAAACATTTTCATTCTTTAGGATCTCTTCAATTTTGGTTTTTCCATCTCTCTTGTTGAATTTATTTAGCCATCTGAACAGAATTAGTTTCATTTTCCTTCTTCAATGCTTCTTTTTCCTGTTCAAGATGCTTGATCTGATTAGTAGAATCATCATCAAATTCCTCTTTTATTTTTTTCATAAGATCTTGCCTTTGGTTCCTAGAAAGTTCAAGCTATTTGTTAAGCTTCTTGATGAAACCTTCCGCTCTTCTCAATTTGAATTTCAAATCACCATTTTTAGCTTTAGCCTTATCAAGTTCTTCAAGTGATGCTTCAAAGTTATCTTCCAAACTTGAATCTATATGGATTTCCCTTGAGTTGTTACGCTTTCTCTCTAAGGGTGACAACCTCTGATACCAATTTTTAGGATTAAGTAATACTGAGAGGGGGGGTGAATCAGTATTAAAACACTTTATAAAATTATTTAACCAATTCAAACTCAACCATGCAATAACTAAAATAAAAAGAACATACACATAAAGTAAAAAAATCATACTACCAAGATTTTTTCATGAGGAAACCCTAGCCAAGGGAAAACCCTAGTGGGGATGATACCCACAGCTAATGCACTAGGAGTATAGTGTCTCTATTAGGATACCTAGCCATGTTAGGAGCTTAATATTACATTTACTACATTTCCCTGTTAAGGAATAGAAAACCCTGTTAGAGGTATACAATGAGCACACTGCTCTATAATCAGAAAATATGTCCAGTTACAATGATTTATCAAAATTGAATTGTACAAGCATCTACTATGCTTAAGTAGGCCCTATTATAGCTCCCATCAACTTCTATTTTATCCTGACATCATAATGCATCTGTATGCACCCTAAAATGGTCGCCTAGACTTTGGGCCCCATTTATCATTTTATAAATTTATCAAATTTCTGAATCAATGCTTTGGAACATTTTCAATTCAAATCAATTTCCTTGATCAAATTGTAATTAATTCAATTATTTCAATATTTCCTAAGGTTTGACCATTTTTATCTAATTAAAAGATTTAACCTCCCTTTTAATTAAATAAAATTCCTCTTATTTAATTAAATTCAATTTCCCCCATTTAATTAAATAAAATTATTCTAATTTATTTAGTTGAAAGAAAACCCCTCTTTTAATTAAATAAATAAAAATC
>MU226394.1:3954-15557 GCA_018584345.1 Thuja plicata | reverse complement strand
CAAAATATTACTGAGTCGGTAGAAGCTAGGTTCCTCAAGCTGGCTCGGTGATCTTCTGATACTCGGCATCCACTACAATACTCAGCATCGTCATGCTCTCGGTAAGAGTAGAAGCTCGGTCCATACTGGTCCCGAAGTGTAGCTTGGAACACGGTAGCTGTGGTGACTCGGTAAATACATTGTTACTCGGTAACCACTGGTGACTCGGTAGAAACTGACTTCTCGGTTGTCTTCGACTGATGACTCGGTGACTACCGTCAGCTCGGTAACTGCTGTTCTTCTCATATGCTCGGTGACTGCCTTGCTGCTCAGTTTGAACTGTTTGATCAGTGAGCTTTGCTGAATGCTCGGTATAGGCTGTGGGCTGAGTGATGAGCTCGGTAAGCATTCAAATCCAAATAAGTGTTTTTACTAAGTGCATTCACTGATGCCAAATATATCATTATTCCAACATTATAATGGTGGTACAGTAAGAATGGGTAATGATACACCTTGTCCAGTTGAAGGTAAAGGAACTATAATGTTGAACAACCTAATTAAATGTGAAAATGATTATTGGGTAAAATGATTGAATTATAATCTGTTGAGTGTTTCTCAGCTGAATAATTTAGGTCATAGATTAGCATTTGAGAACAAGAAGGCAAAGATCTTCAATGAATCAGGAAGATTGATTGGTATCGATGAACAGACAAAAGGTAACTTATTCTATTTGAATGATACTAACATCACTTGCTTAATGAATAGAAATGAAGACATGGTTGTGGCACAAAATATTATGTCATGTGAATTTTGACAACATGATGAAAATAAGAAGAAGGAGAAATGTAAGAGGCTTACCGACGATGACAAAGCCTGACAACATCATATGCAAGAATTGTCAAAGAGGTAAAATGACAAAGTCTAGTTTCAAAAGTAAAACCCATCCATCTGATGATATTCTAGAATTATAGTGATCTATGTGGACCAATGAGGACAAAGAGTTATTATGGAGATAGGTATTTTATTCTCTTTGTTGATGATTACTCTAGAATGATGACAGTTATGTTTCTAAAAGATAAATCTGAAGCATTCAAGATGTTTAAATGGTATAAGGCTATGGTAGAGAAACAAAGTGGTAAGGATCTAAAATGTTTGAGATTAGATAGAGGAGGAGAATTTATATGAGATGAATTCACTAATTTATGTAATGAGCATGGTATAAAAACACAGGTTTCTACACCAAGAACACCATAGAAAAATGGGATTGCTGAGAGAAGGAACATATCAATATTTGATTGTGCTAGAACACTGATGATAGAAAAAGGCATCACCCAAATCTTCTGGAGGGAAGCTATCAGTACTGTTGTCTACACACTGAACAAAGTACAATTGAAGGACACAAAGAAGACACCTTATGAGCTATGGTATGGTAAAACACCCAATGTAAGTTACTTCAAAATCTTTGGTAGTCAATGTTATATCTTAAAGAATGATAGAAATGGAAATATTGATGCCAAAAGTGATGAAGGTATCTTTCTAGGGTACTCCACCAAGAGAAAATCTTATAAATGTCTTATCAAGGCTTCTAAAAAAATTTTTGAAAGTGAAAATGTAAAGAAAGATGAATTTGCAGAAAAGAATGAGTTGGAAAGCACAAAAGAACCAGAGGACTACAATAAGTTTGTATACTATGAAGAACTCAACACTCTGCCTGAGCAACAGTGCTTAATTCTAGAACAACAGAATGTTGCAGCCGACAGTCAGGTTGCAATTACCGACGGTCAGGATAATGATCAAAATAATGTGCAAGGTGATGAAGAACAAAATGAAGGACAAAATGATGATCAATTTGATAGACAAAGAGCTAAACTTGTACTTGCAAGATATGAAAGAAGGAAATATCCAGAGATCCAGATCATAGGAGATAAGAAAGATGGTACAAGAACAAGAAGTAAGTCTTTAAACTCAGATTGTTTAATTTGTGCGTTTGAACCAAAATCTGTCAATGCTACACTAGATAATGAAGAATGGATAAGTGCTATGAATGATGAGATTGGGAAGATTGAAAAGAATAAAACATGGTCACTTGTGCCAAGACCAGATGACAAGAATGTCATCGGTACAAAATGGATATTTAAGAATAAGCTAAATGAGAATGGAGAAGTCATAAGAAACAAAGCAGGACTAGTATGTAAGGGGTATGCACAAGAAGAAGGTATGCATATGAAGATCTCAGAACCAATGATTATCTATTGTGATAACACTGGTGAAATAAACATCTCCAAGAATCCAGTCATGCATTCCAAGACTAAACAAATTGCCATCAAGTATCATTATTTGAGAGAACAAGTTCAAGCAAAGGAAGTGATACTTGAGTATGTGCAATCAAAAGAACAATTGGATGATATCTTCACCAAGCCACTGCCCAAGGATACATTTGAGTACTTAAGAAAGAGACTAGGGGTCAAACCCTTGTCTACTAGTTAGTAAAATAACAGAAGGCTACATCATCCTACATATTATCAGAATATCAAAAATGTTGATGCAAGCAAAGAGATGAACTTCAAAGCTACATCTATAAACAGACAGGTATATATCTTCACCGAGCACTAGAGCATATTGTTGTATTGTTGATGGATAAGGGAAATTCAAGGAATATATTATGGATGGAGAAAAATGATTGTTTGACATGAATATCAGATATTTGTTTGGCATTGTTGTCAAAGGGAGAGAGATTATCCATATTATCACATTCTTCAGAAAAGGGAGGAAAATTATCCACTATCATACTACTCCAACAGGGAGAGATCATATTCTTAGGGAGAGAAAATTGTATAGAAAGATTATACAAAGGGAGAGTTGTTGACAAGAGAAAAAGACATCAAAAGAGAAGAATAGTCAAGGAAGAGAAAAAGATATCAAAAGAGAAGAACAGTTAAGGGAAAGAAATTGACACAAGGAGAGGACACAACACATCAGAATACAGAGAGCTAAAAGAATCAAATCTAAGCTAAAACAAAGCTTACCAATGGTTAGACATTTATCGGTTATCAAAACAAAAAGATTGGTAGTTTGATGAATCTCAACTGTTGTAATTCATATTGTATTAGAAATAGTATAGTGTGATAATATAGTATGTTTCCATCAATGCCAAAGGGAGAGATTGATGACATGTAACTGATTGAATGTTTGACAATGTTAAGTTGAAGATAATGCAAGACATTAAATCAGTTAATGATTTGTATTGTCATTAATGTCAACTTGATATCATCTGTACGGTCATGTACATAATTCCAAAGACTTCAGAGAACCAAAGGAACAAAGATTGTGCTTTTAGCAATACATAAAAATCATGTATTCACTGAGTGACAGACAACACCGACAGAGTGCACACCATTGGTAAAGGCAAAGAAGAATAGTCACAGTGATACCCAATGATCAAAAGATAGTGTTGCCCGATGAAGCAAAGCCACAATGATGCCCGACAAGCAAAGTCAGAAGGTTTCCCGATGAGTAAAATTCCAATGATGCCCGATGGACGGAGATCACAAAGCTAACTAGAGTCTCACAGAAGGAACTGTTAGTTGTCACCAACAACTAACTATAGAGTTGACCGATGGAACATAGATTTTAGAAAATGACAAAATATCTAGCTGGCAAGAGCTAAAGATAGACGTAAATGGTTGTTTTCTTTGTTTTATTTGACCAGAGTTAAGTGATTGATTTAAAGATGATTTATACAGTTAGAAAGAAGATAATTATGAGAAAAATTAGGAGTTATGCGTTAAATCTAATTGGATGGATTGTTTTTCACGCCAAGAATCAAGAATCAAGAAAGAATGAATATCATGTCTATATAAGAGACAAGCTTAATTCATTTACAAGGGGATTAAGGGGAGTGAATAGAAAGAGGATGTTAGAGAGAAACTGATGAAGAATAACTTCATATATTCCTGATCAATCAAGCTGAAGGAGAGCTAAGGAATTCTGTAGACACCAATGAACAGTGAAGCATAGCATCACAGAGCAGAAAGTGTGGAGCACAAAGAATTGAATTGATGCATTGATAAGAGAGGTAATGTACTTAAATAGATCTAAAAATTTGCAATTCAAAGTTGCATTAGAAATAGGTCATAGTGTTTTAGTTTAACCATTGAAGCATCAAGTCTCTTAACCGAGCAGCACTTAACAATCTTCTATATATTGAGGTACATCCCAAGGAGTGCCAAAAAGGTTTATTCATGAAAGTAGCATTGGATTTTCCTGATACTTATTGACAGTCTAAGAAGGAGGCTGATTCAAGGATGGTAGCAATAGATGCCTGATACTAAGTGACAACCTCTATGTATAAAATCCTCTAACAAGGTTGCACTTAACAGTGTTTTTGTAACCTTTAACAGGGTTGGCTCCTAACAGGGCTCACTTTAGAAGAGTGAAAATTTTGGGTACCGGTCCCAGTGGTTTTTCTCCTAACAGGGTTTCCACATTAAAAATTCATGTGTTATGTGTGTATGATTCATTTATTTATTATTTTGTATCTGACATAGTTAAACACTGGATTGATCGGTATACTTTGCTTATTTACTGAGTTTTGGTAAATAGTTATACTACTTATCAGTAATCAAGAAAGAATAAGGGTTGACAGAGAACACCGACAGATACTTAATCATTATAAGTATTTCATGGCATGCATCTTGTAGGGACTTAATAATCTAAGGTTTATTGATTGGTGGTTAAGTTTGAAGGATAATTTTTGAGGCCACTGATTCACCCCCCCCCCTCTCAGTTATTACTAACACAACCAAGCTACGCACTCATCATTTTCCTCTGCCAAAACTTGTGTTGATAGTAAAATTTTTGTTTCCTCTTCATCCTCATCAACAAAACAAGGTAGTTCATCAAACCAATGTGTCAAAACATGCTTCTCATTACCTCTTACTAGGTCTATATCCTATTGTTTCAACTGATTACTCTTGATATTATCTTGCAACAAGTTTTATTTATGAATTTGAACCTCATTAGAATGTGTATTAAAAGTGGGAGACTCGTCTTGATCCACCTTAAAACTTTCTGCATTCCCCGTGATGAGCCCATCCTCCTCATAGACAATGGGTCCTCCTATATAAAGGTGAATAAAAATAGGGATAGAGGGAAGTAATGGAAGGGAAAATTGACAAAATTTTTGTGTTTTTTGAATGGAAGCGAGACCTTCTTGAGAAATACTAGGCTCAATTGGTATGTGTACAAAATCTTGCAATGAATGGAACTCTTTAAAGCTAGGAATTTCAAACCTAGCGCACCTACCTAAGGACTCGGGAGGCATAAAAAGATTGAAGCTAGTACATATGCATTTGGAAACCTCTACTTTCATAGGATGGTTCATAGATTTAAGAGAAGTCGATCTGAAACTAGGAATACAAGGAGTTGATTGAGCTTCTAGCTCCTTGGCTCTAGCAAGTAATAATCTTACTTGCTTTTCTTTTGTATCCAACTCCCTTGAACGATCCTCCTCATGTATTTTTTGTTCCTCTACCTCTTGCTGATATTGGTAAGCCTGGTAAGCCCACACACTCTTTTTCAAGCTACACTCTTTCTCTTGTTCAACCTCGCTCAGATTATCTCGAAAGCCTAACATTATGTTTTGTATGCTTGTGCTTTCAAAATGTTGACAATGATTTTGTGAATAACCAGGCTGACTTGGAATAAAATGGTTTTCTCGGTGTTGTTGATGAGCATACATAGGATTCCATGGAGTTTGAGCAAGGGTGGATGGGTGGTAAACATATAGAACTTGTTGAGTATCTTCTTCTTATAAAAGATTACTTTGATTCATTTGGGAAAAACCAACATCATATATTTCTTGATACAGTTGATGAGGAGGTGTAAATATATAACCCTGATGAAATCGGGAATTATAAGCCATGTTATCACAAAAATAAGACATGTAACACTTATATAAGATGGATAAATATGAAAATCATTGAAAACTAAAAAATTGGGTTTATTTTCACATACCAGCAACTCTATCTTCTTAAAACCTGTTAATATTTTCTCTAGAGCCACCAAGTGTGTTACTTTCCCACTTCCAAAGGCAGAAACTATTGCTATACACACTAGACAATAGTAAAGAAACCCTAACCAAACACAACACTAATAAGTTTTTTTTTTAACATACAAATATAAATCATTCACAAGTGCATAAATAATCAAAAACATTAACTAAAAAAGTGCATAAACATAACATCAAAGCATAAAAAATAAAGAACCAATAATGATCATCTCATGATCATACCCAAGAGAAAGTATTACAATCACCCCCAAGGGTTCCATGACAACCTGAAGTACACTAAAAATGGATTACACACATTCATGATATTTTCTAACAAGATCTCAAACCACGTCCAATGAGATACAAGAGGCCAAGCTAAAAATAACTCACAAAATCCAAATGGAGGAGACTAAATTAATCCTCTGAATATATCTAACTAGAGATTCATTTTAAAAACCAAAGAAAATGTTCCTAATGTGATTAAACATACAAGTACATTTCCTTTCTAAACATGATAAGAAACAATAACTAAACAAACATCTACCAAAAGTCATAAACAAGGTTTGGAAGGAATCCAAGGGCCCCCAGGAACCCAACCTAGAGGCTAAACCAAATTGGGTACATATGTTGAAGGTAGGAAGAGGCATTGATCTACTAGCACATATGTTGATCTGCATGCATATATGGTGATCTGTGCAGATCTAGTCTTTGTAGGCTTCAATTTGTTAATTAATGACCCTTTGAGGAAACAGTCTCAGTCCAAAGAGGTGGAGACACCATTTGTAGGTAGAGACATTGATCTGTGAAGATGTCAGTCTATGTAGATATCAGTCTGTAAATTTGGTCAAAAAATAAAATAAAATCCCAAATCCTAAGCTGACACCAACGTATGACTGATAAATGACTAACTCCACACGAGGGAGTACCAGGTAATATAATTTGTGGATGTGCACACCTGATACATCAACAACACATAATGGAAAAATAATCTACTAAGCATGAGCATAAAATACATATAACATTGAAAATAAATGTAAGGGAAAGAAAGGAACGCTCAATTCTTAGAATCTCAATCTTTGGAGGAAGTCTGCCACTTGTACAACAATCCCCGGCAATGGTAAAGTGCAATGCTACCCTACCATGTGGAACCCTTAGGCCCATCCCACCATGCTCATGGAGATATTAACCCAACCAAAAACACATGGGAATCACACACACCAGATATGGCTACACACATGCCAATCAATGTATACAAATGCAAATAATCAATAACACATGGAGATCACTCAACATGCAGACAAACATCCCATTGTAGCATCAATGCAACATTCACATAATGCCAGGGTCACTACTCAGTACTACAATGGCTTGGTATAGAGACTCAGGAGCATGGCGCATGATGTCTCATGCATCTTTGAGAAATCCTTCTCTAATAAGGAAAACTCTATTAAGTCATATTAATTTACATAGACAACAAGTTGAATTAGTACCATATCAACATCTGTAGATGGAAAGGTACTATGCCAAATCAAAATCCTCAAATGACGACAAGGAAAAGACATACCATATCAACATCGTCAAGTGACAACAAGGTAGTCATAATAAATCTCATATTTAACATGAGTAATAATGTTTTAACTTCATTCATTTATTTAGTTATCACTTATTAAGAACTCTACCAAGGGATACCTTGGGACCCCTTTGTGTCCTAGCCCGCCTTGGAGATCCACTCCACTCTACTAATCAAACACCAACTAGACTCATCTCATTACGACAATGAGACACAAGTAAAATACTAAAACTAGGCATAAAGAAAAGGAAGACCCAAAGTCACAAAAAATCATAAAGAACATGGTAAACTCAATTGGTCTCAATACCAAGAGCATGACTTACTCACACCTCAGAATAGGAGCATAGATCTAGTACATGCATGGATGTGGTCTCAACAACCTACATCCAAATATCACATGCGAGATCAAACTCAAGCATATAGTGTGCCAACACAAGACAAAAAGAAGAAATAATAACCAAGAGGACACACAAGGCTCAAACAAAGTTTTCATTGAAATACAAGAAACACTCAATTGGTCACAAAATAAGAGTACAGGTCTCTCAAGTTCCTATCAAGTAGGCATTTCTCAACTACACTCAAGGTTGTAGTCTCAAACAAACACAAAAACACACCCAAAGAAAATCCCAGGAAAGTATACAAAGGCCAAAAACACAAGGCAAGAAGATTATGCACAAGCATGCTCTATTGGTCTCATCACCAAGAGTACAGATCCCAAGATAGTCCAATATATATAAATGGGATACCAACATCCTTCAATGTTCCAAGATATATCTCACATCCCAAAATCAAGTGAGAAGCTCAAAAGCATAAAAATACCAAATTCCTGCAAAATCTGACAAAGGTTCTAAAATCAGCATTTAGCATTGAAAGGGCACTTTCAGATAAAAATATAAAAATACTTGGAATGTCCTATGACCATTTAGACACCAAAATCCTATTATTTATAGTAGAGATTACCAATTTAAATAATTAGATCATGCCAAACATGACAAAAAATAGGTTCTAGATGGCACGCAAAATGATGCATCAACAAAAAAGCCCAAAAATCAAACTTGGAATTTAGATATGAAATTAAAATCTATTGGTCTAAATCCACCCAACATCACACTTTTTAAATAAAATTCCCATTCCAGGCTCACAAAGAAAAATGGGCAACATAATGACATAAAAACTTGCATTCAAAAGTGGAAAATACACAAGCCCATTTGGGCAATGAAAAAATAATTGTGAGGGAACACTAGTTCTCAGCCCATGAACTAATAGAAATTTACTTCATTCAAAAATATGAATTCAATCAAAAGATATAGAAGACCCTACCTCACACCAAGAGGGAAAAGTAAAAAATGAGAGAAGAAAATAAATCCACAGTGAAAATGCAAACTGCTCTGTAGGAAGTTTAGCAATGATGACACAATTCCAACAAGCCACTACCCACAAAATCTGTCAAGCCCAACTCACAAGAGTATTTGTGAGAAATTTCTCTCCAAAAATGGCTAGGTGTCAAAATGAAGTCTACTTCTTCATTATATTGCACTTTTTGGTCAAAACTCAAAAGGGCTAAATAAAAAACCCACTAAAGCCACTTAAAATAAAATAATTAATTTAATCAAATCCCAATATGGATCGATTGAGCATGATTCCGTAAACTAAAATTCACTTTGGCGCACTTTCCAGAAAAATAATAAAATAATCAAAAGGATTTAAAACCAACATTAAATTCTTAATTTTTTTGTGACAATTGCAAACCAACTCTAATTCACGAACACACAACTGGTCTCTCACAAAATACATTATAAAATTGGGATTTACCAACATGTACCAGAGGGATAAAATAATAATTACGGATACACCGCCTATATAGGGACAATATTGGCTTAATCATGAAAGGTCGGTGAAACTATCTTCTGTGCCATTGGCAGGGATAAGAACATCTCAATAAAATATTCCACAGCATAAAAGGCACAATAGAATAGACATCAATAATAATCTGACATCTACTATCATACACATCATTTATGCATCATCGTTAATAACCAACTTTGCATTTCAATTATAACCCTTCTACTAACTACATCAATTATCCTTAAACAATATAAATTAACATTAATGTCATTAACCATCATCTAATCAATACATCATAATCCACCCAAGCTAACGAGTGAGCCTCATTAGTTATCATCTATGAATATCAAATAATAGTAAAATCTTATCAAAGAACATTAACTAGTATACTTACTTCATTTTTATTGCCATCCAAGGTCAGAGACCATATTTCCTTCTTGCAATGTTAGGGTTGGAGTGGCACTACAAACAAAGAGGAAGAAGCTATATGAAAAGAAGAATACATAAGAGAAGAAGAAACAACAAGAGGTCATCATAGAAGATGATGAGGAGACTGAGTCTGATGATGAGGTGAAGAATTTAAAAAAGAAAAAGAATACTAAAGCTTCATTATTTACCAAGCCTAAATTGTTTGATGAGAAGGAACAAGTAAGTAAGAAGACCAAACTTGAGTCTGATAAACAGCATATGTATGTCAATGATGTTGCTAAGAGCATTGTATCACATGGTAATCTGAAGCCTGTAATGAAATTCTATGATAAGTTTGATGATGAGGAAAATAAAGTAGTTAAAGAGGCACTAATCAAATATATGTATAAATTCAAGAAATATCTTATAAAGATTGCATTTGAAGTACCAAAAAGCCTATATAGTATCCTAGATGCAAGGAAATCATACGCATTGGAAAAATAGAACAAGAAGAGATGATAGAGAAGGAAGTAGAGAAAAGGAAGGAAAGACAAGAATAGATGAGGATGAAGAAGGAAGAGAAAGGAAAATCAAAACAAGTAGAGGATGTTCATCCACTTGATTAGAGGCCACCATTGGCAGAAGAACCTGGGGAATAGGACATTAAAGTGGTAGTGGAAAAAGAGATGAAAGGAAAGGGAAAGGTAAGAGACACTGTTAAGGTAGTGAAAGAGTCCATGGAGAAGGATAGTTTGGAATATGTTCCACAACTATCTCAAGGGTTAGTTGATTTTTTATTCCTTTCACCCCTTCAAAAACTCAAACTTGCACAGTTTGCAGAAGCCCAAGCAAGGGGAGAAATGCTCTAGAACCATATACAAGACAATACTTTGTTGGAGCAGGCATCTTGTATACTTGAGAAGTTGATGCCAATTTTTTTTAAGGATGCAATAGATAGCCCCTCAAATAATCTCAAGAGCCTAATCAATGCGGTACGTACTTAATTTGAGTCACTCAAGAAGTCAGTGCCTGAGATTAAAGTAAGGAGAGATTTTGATGAGAAAAGCATCAAGGAAATGAAAGGTATGATAGCTTATTAAATAGTCATTCTAGACACTAACATTAAGGGCATTCAAGATGCTCTGACTAAAGGGGGTAATATATACAAGTCATGTGTATCTACATTGAAGTTTTTTGGAGATATAGAGAAGCAGATAAAGGATTTTGAGCTAAAATTAGATCAAATAAATCAATCATTTGACACCTTGAATGCTTCTACAGATGACCTGGAAGGACAATCAATCACCTTAATTAAGAAGATTAAGGGTCTCGAGAAGGAAAAGGATACGATTATTGGCAGAGTGGAAGATCTCATAATTTTAACTGCCCCCAAACTTCAAACATTTTTTAGTGCAGTAAAGGAGGCACAAGATGCCTTAGGAGAATCAACCCTAGTCAACTTATAAGTGGCAGAAGTAAAGGTGTTCTTATTCAATGGCCACATATAAGTTTTGAGCAATCTCAAACAGGGTTGGGAAAAGGATCTAAAGCTACTGAAGACCATATATATATATATATGTGTGTGTGTGTGTGTGTGTGTGTGTGTGTGTGTGTGTGTGTGTTGAAAAGTGACAATGCAAGCAATTGTTATTTTTTCATTGATGTCAAACCTTAACTGGTGAGACTATTGTTATCTGTTTGAGTACCATATCTACTGATGATGAAGAAGATTTAACAAGAAGACCAAGTGAA
>MU226393.1:80953-100141 GCA_018584345.1 Thuja plicata | reverse complement strand
GGGCAGACAGAAAGGCGCCTGGTGATGGGAGAAATTATGCACTCTATTCTTTTTTTCATACTGCTTTGCCCTCCTGATGTTCTGCTTGTGTGCTGGCAGCCATAAATTGTCCTGGCCAGGGTTAAGCCCTTCCCGCGATGGAGCCCTAGACATGATTCTAGGAGGAGGTTTCTTGACTTCCTTGGCGTTGTTATGTAGAGAGATTAATGGAGACCTGGAGCAGAGAGCATACTTGGTTTTACCATAGAAAATCAGTTGAGCATCCAGGGAGGATGTGGAGAAGATCTTCGGAAATGCACACGGCAGTTTTGCCATATTTGCTAAAGCAGAGCAGAGCATTGTTTAAGAAGACTTCACGCCATGCAATAATCAACTATCACAGATCGATTCCCCGGGCCTATGATACCACTGCACTATGCACAGTTTCCTTCCCTTACTGTGGATCTTCTCCTTCGCGCAGAAGCACAGTTTCCCCTGAGCAAGCTTAAAGGAAAGCAAATCTTATGCTGACACCGCGGGTTCAAGACGCACGAAGAGAAGCTTTCGTTGTATACATTCGACCTCCTCGGAAACAAATGGAGAGAAACAAAAGTATCCAATTTAGCCACAAGCTACTACTAGGGTTTTAGTGGATACATATTTTATCCTTCTACTTTATAATTTCCTGCGCGTGCTGAACTTTGACGAGTAGTAGTAAAGGTAATTTTCCAAGGATCACCGATCCATAAAGAAAATCAAATGAAGCGCCCATCAATGTCTCTAAGAACAATATATAAGTTTCCAAAACCTTTGAATAATGACCCAATCAACATGATCTCTACTGTTGACCACAGATCTACCTAGGTATCAGGTATCACTGCTGTTGTAATTTGAATAGATGAATCACCAAGTCAAGTTCGCATCAAATGCAAATGCAAATGCATAAGGTCGCTATCCAATAAAATCGCTTGATGAATATTGCCCAGATCACAAGTCTGATGTCCAGATCAGAATCGTGATATGCACTTCCCAGATCGGATTAAGTATACTGTCCTGATCATTTAACATTATATAGTTAACCCTATATTTAAATTAAATTAAAAAATAAACATTTTATATTAATTATATTTTAATATAATTTTTATATTTCAAATAAATATATATATATATATCAAAATCAAATATTTTTTAATATAATAATCAAAATCAAATCTTTAATATATAAAAATCAAATCTTTTAGCTATAATAAAAAACAAATCTTCCATAATCAAATATTCCTATCTATCGATTGAATATAAAATATCTAAATTAGTAGCTAGAAAGTACTATCACTTTCTCTCTTACCACCCAGAATTCCAAGAAATATACATTGAAGCAAAGTCTCTACAGGATGGTCAGAAAGGTCATTGCATGGGATGAAGCCTCTGTATTGCAATATATACCACTATTTCTTTAGCTACTTATATCTTACTACCTTTCAGTCCCCTGATTTGAGGCTATTAGTTTTTTGCTTGTCCGAGTACTACAAAGCTGAAATGTTTGTTTTCATGAAATGTGAGCAAATAGTTCTTAATGCTTCTCCTAGAATACTTACTAATGTCTTGATTATCACTAGTAGAACTATTTAGCAGATATGAGTCAATGCAAAAGACAAGATACTTACAATGCATAATAATATTATTAAATATAATAGTTACTATTATGAATAATCAAATACATAATATACATTATAATAAAGTGTTATATATAAATTATAAATTACTGTATACATATCATAATAATATTATTTCTAAATAAATTCACGTGATAAAATGTAGGTGATAAAAATGTTCGAGAAAAATACGATAGATTATAGTTGTTTTGTTTGATTAATATTTTAACAAGTTAAAACACCGCATTTATGGATTCCAAAACACTGGCGAGATATTTTTTTAATTAAATTTTTTTAGGATTTCATATACTTGGGTGATTTAAATATTCTGATAACACTTTCCAGGTGGTTTTTTAATTAAAATATTTTAGCATTTCATATAATTAACAACTACGATTTCAAGATGTTGGCCAGCCTCGCAGGTCTAAACCCTTCATCAAAAAATAAAAAACTTGAAACATTACTCGTCATATAAAATTAAACCTATCTACATGGACCAGATGAAAAAGAATTAATTTAAACCAAAAAATATCACAATCCTAAGGATGCCAACTCACACTGGATATAGCCTCTGTAACTTTAACATGTTTAATGGTTATCTATTAAGTTTTGCAATTTTTGTAATGTAAACTCATTGAATTCAAATATGGATGCTTCACATCATCTTCCATGTATTGTCCAATAAAAAATCATCTACCAAACCAGATAAATTTTACATAAAATCTGACAAATTTAATGTAACCCGACACCCGTCGGTAAGGAAGAAAAGCTATAAATTTGTCATGACAGAATACCGATATCCGTCGATAAAATCAAAATTGTTAACACCTATCCCAAACATCCTGACAACACCGACGATGATTTTTAAAGTTTTCCAAACAAACTTCATCTTCATGTCCCGATGATTCATTGAGCATTTATTACAGACTTACCTTGCAAAAGTCTATAAATAGTCGATGGGAGCAGTTCATTTTGCACTCACTTTTTTCTCGGAGAAAAATGCAGAGAAAAAACAAAGCGATTGAAGAGAATTCAATAAAGTGACCTCAAATCGATCCAAGCACACAACAAATAGATCATTCACCAGTTCAAAGATCAAAGTAAGTACCAAGGGCACCGAAGTACTTTACCATTATTTTCAAGAAAGCCCTAAAACCTAAAAAGCAATGGCAACCACCTCAATAACTGCTAAGGTCAAGAGAGATAAGAAGAATGTGGTTAAGTTAATCAAGAAAAACACCTGTGTAGAACCCAAATACAAGATATGCCTGGAGATTGCATCGCAACCTGATGAAACCGGTGCATTTTCTAAGATTCCACCTAGGGTTTTTCTGATAGAGGACGTAAGGTCCTACATTCACTGCAAGATCGCTGAAATAGGTGATGTGGAGATGGATGAAACTTACAAGAAGCTTTGTGATGCAGAAGGGAACCTAAAGGAAGAGCACAAACACTTAGAGGTTAAAGGGATAACTAATGCCCTATATTTCCTGAGGGACTTCAAGACTGACTTGATTAGGTTGGTACTTAGCAGAATGCACAATCAGAAGTTATGGTTGGATCAACCCAAAAAAATCACTAAGGATGTCCTTCATGCTATCACTGGTTATCCAATAATTGACAAGCCTAAGGCTCACAAGCATCCTTCCAGGCCAGAAGTTGAAAATCTTACAAAAGATGAATGGGATAAGAGAGGTCTGAAAGTGAACACCATCACTGACAAAGAACTGAGATTCGGTGCATGTGTGATTGGGTACAAGATCTTTTAGGAAATTAGGTTGAATAGCATATCATCAACATCAGTAAGCATAGCTTACAAAATAGTGACCAAGGGCATACAAATGGATCTATGTGAGATCCTATTGAAACAACTTGATGAGAACATGAACACAATCAGGTCTACAAAGAGTAACACATGTAAGTTTAGCTCACTTATCTTGTGTATATTTTTCTACTTTCAAGAATACTTTCCATCACTAGGAAAAGTGAAATGGGACACCACAAACCGATGACATTACAGATTAGTAAACTAATTAAGTCACTAGGAGATAATTTTGAATCTGTTATGACTGTATACTTCCTTGAATTCAAGGAAAAGATGATGGAAAGAACAAGGATCCCTAAGAAACTTATTGAAAAACATAGGGATGAAATATGTTTTATGGTGGATACAAATGTCACCCATATAAAATTGGTTGTAGCAATGACACCTTGGTTAGCACCACTAGATTATGAAATCAACATAGATCAAGCTATAAATGCTATTGATGTATTGATCAATGAGCATATTGACAGTAAAAAACCAAGATTTGGAACCTATGAAGAGGCTAGATCAAAGATAAAAAGAGGCCTAGAGATTAAGAAGACTGTCAATAAGAAAAATAAAATAGTCAAGAATCTTAAAAAGATTCTATCGATAAATGAGGAGGAACAAAAACAAACTTAGAAAATTGATGAACAGGGTACCATCGGTGAAGGGAAGGATGAGCAAAGATTAGACTCTGAGGAAACTAAATTAGATACACCTCCACCTCCTACAAAGAAGCAGAGGAAAAGGAGTCAAACTACTAAGACCGATACCACACCTCTTAAGAAAGGTCAAGTAATGACCTATAAGAGGAAGCAGCCCACAAAGCCATCAAAACAAACAAAGGAACAAACTGTGAAGACAACACCTACAAAGAGGAGAAAAAGACTGGTTAGGACAAAAGCTGACATAGAAGACACAAAAGATGGTGAGCTTGATGTAGTAAAGAAGAATTTCAGAAATCTACCAATTGATGAGGCAGCTGAATCTATTATTGCATCTGGCACAATACATGACAAGAGAATCAGACAATGGGATACACTCAAACCAGAGGACCAAAATATGATACAAGATGCCATAATAAGGGCAATGGTCAAGTAAAAATATGTACCAGCTAAATTTTTCAACCAAATACCCAAGGAGCTAGGTAAGAAAATATCTCAATAATGGTCATATGCTCTACAAACCAAAAGAGAAGCAAGGGAGAGGGTACTTGTTACACTTATGCCTCCCGAATCTAAGGTTGAAGAAATCAAATAAATTATGAAGAAGCACTCATGCAAATTTGTAGCAAAGATAAGGGCTTATAAAGTGCTAGAAGATAAGTTCATAGAGATGGATACAATGACTGAGACAAAATGGAGACAACTCCTAGATCTACCAGCAGAGTCAACAAGTGATGAGGAATAGTTACTTCTCACCAACACACCTCATAGAGAGGAGGAGAAAGACAAGGCAAGTCCTCAACACATTTCTTTGGACAATATTTTTGATTGAGGTTAAAATAGTTTTTTAAGGGAATAGTAACCCTGTACAAAAGAAGCTAAAGATAGGCAAAATACAAAACTACAAAATGAGAGACATGCAAAAAAAACAATAGCTGGGGGTAAAAGATAGAAATTATAAGAACCCTCCAGCATTACAACCAGTCAAAAGATGAAACCCTGACAAAAAGTAAACAACCACAAAGCATAGTCAATTCTATTTTACCATCTCGGCTGAGTTAGCCGTCACATTCTAATACTTTTTGATGGCCTCCATGAGATCTTTAATTTCCTTTGAGCCACCCATTTTCACCTTTTTGGCACTCACCCTAGTACGAGTTCCTGGGCCAGCAATGCTTGCATCAATAATAGTATCATCATCCACTGTAATGGGAGTAGTGTTCTCATCCAACACCGAGAGAAGTGCCTTTAAATTTCTGTCAGTCACCTTCATGCCTTCATAGTTGTTCTTCATCAAATGGCTAAGAGTATTTTCAATACTCTGTATGCGACTCTATGTCGTACGCTGGCAGAAATTGACCACTACATTAGTTCTAAGTTTAAACTTCTCCAGCAGTCTTTTGTCCATTTCTTCTTCTTGACTTTCATTGTTCTTAGTATCCTTATTCACAGGTTTAGCCAGCAGGATAACAATCTTATTAACTCTATCTTCGAGGTCATCATACCTACCATTTATGTCTCCAATTTCATCCAGGTTCCAAGAGTTCAGTTGAATGTCCATCTCTGCCCTCTTTTTGACTACTTGCATAAACCTAGAAGGTTCTTGGCTTTTTTCTATCTCATTTTTGTTGCTGCCACCATCTTTCTCATTATCTTTCTTTTTATTCCCTTCCACTTTATTTCCCCCTTCTTTTTTTTAAGTCTCCATGGAATTCTTTCCCTCATTAGATTCAGACTTAGCATAATTCACCAGAATGGGAGTGGTGTCAGGATCGGTCTTCAATATCCTCCCTATTTCCATACCAGTTTCCTCTGAGATGATCTTAGCCACCTCACCCTTAGCACCTTTATCTCCCTTCCCCTTAGCCTCAGATTCATTGTCCGTATTCTTTCCTTCCTCATCTGTGAGGATCTTAGTAGGGTCATCCCCTACATTACTCATTTTCCCCTTTCTCTTTTTACCTGGCATATTGTTGTCACTCACCATAGGTCTTTTGCCTTTCTTTCCCCTATTTGAGCCTTCGGCCTGGGAGTTACCCTGCAACTTAAATGTTGCATATTTGTATATCAACAGAATAAGCCCATCATCGAGAATAGGCTTGTCGACATTCTTTCTATGTTCCATTATACTGTTACCCAAAGATTTGAGGAGAAAATAGGGAAAATAAATTTTCCTATTGTATCTGAAATGATTTACCAGCATGAAGTGAAAATTATAAATCCTAGTGTACCAACCCTCTAGGGTAAAATATTGCATTAAATCTTTAACCATTTTAGCCCAAAAACATTTAATATGGCAACACAAAACATAACCACCCTTCTGTTTAACAAGTAAATCTCTTTCCTCCTGGATCTTAAGGTACATTCTGGCAGCATTTTTTGCCATAACCCCACTTCTATAATATTTCAGACCAGACATTTTTAGACCCGTAATTTTAGAGATGATTTTCTCAGAGATGAGGAAACTCTTACCATAGATAGTCACTTTTCCATTGTCCCAGCTGTCTGCAAACTCCTTTGAGATATCCTTATCATAACCATAGAGTTTCTCCATATAGTCCATGAACCCGCCTTCCTTGAGTCTCTTCTAGACATTGGCCTCTTTTCTCCATTTGTAGATAGAGGGTTCTTCCCATTTCAACTTTCCACCCATTTTAGCCCAGAAAGTGGAAAATTGCATAGAAAGAGTATGCTAAAAGCTATGCGGGTGATTAATGGGGAAATGCTACCTTTTTAAAGAAATTAAATCATCAATCTCATAAATGTTATAATTAATGCATTTGTTTTTATACGTGCGAGGATAAAAAATGAGGCAACTCTATTTACTATCTTTACTTGTCATCATCAACAGTAATATTTTTGGGTTTGTTGTCGATTTGATCATACATCAGCAGATTTAGGATATCATTTTTTAATCCTTGGCTGCCTTTCTAGTCTCTAACATCAGCACTTAAGACACCTTCATTCACTAGGCTATCAGCCATGCGGTTCACCTCTCTAAATGTGTGGCTAGCATGTGTGGTCTCAAACCTTGCTAACAACATTTTTATCTGATCAATGATATGACAAGTATTCCAAGAGAGAGGCTGAATACCATTGATGCAATTGATTGTGTTCATTGAGTCTCCTTCCAGGCAAAGTTTAGAACAATTATGACTTTTAGCTAATTTACAAGCATAGAGGGCCATCATAGCTTCTGCCATATGACTAGTTTGAACACCAATAGGGATTGCAAAGGCAGAAATACATCTACCTTCAACATTTCTAACAATACACCCACATCCAGCAATGCCAAGATTTCCTTTATCCACTCCATCGAAATTCACCTTATTCCATCCAAGTGGAGGGGAGCTCCAGACTGTAGCCTCATGGGAGGAAGGAGAGGGCTTTAGCTTAGAATAAAAATTCCAGTGTTCAATAATATTTTTATTAGGGTTCCTTTCCAACAATTTTGGTTTTAGATCACAAGCAGTTTTAGTATTTTCAATAATGCTACTAATAATTTTGGATCCAACCAGGAAGGGAGTGGAGGTGATGTTTCTGAATACCCTTTCATTTCTTTCTTTCCATATCCTCTATATGACATGAGGGGCAGTAAATTTCCACACAAGTTTTCCCAACTAGTGAGGGGTGGGAGATCTCCATTGATTTAGAAAGTCTATAATAGTATTAGGGAACACCCAACTTACTTTCCAGTGCTGCAACACAACCCTCCAAACATCCATAGAGAATTGACAATGAAGTAGAAGGTGAGAAGATGAATCAACATATTTCATACAAAGGTAATATTTGTTAGGTATCATCCAACCTCTTTTTGTCATGTTCTTAGTAGTAAGGATTTTTTCCTGAATAAAAAGCCAGAAAAAGAATTTAATTTTGGGAATCAAGGAAGGGTTCCAAACCTTATCCTAGTAGGGCTCATCACCAAGGGGGGAGATCATCAAATAAGCCGAAGCCACAGAGAATTTACCATTAGAGTTAGGGGCCAAACAAGTTCATCTTCACAGTTATTTCTAATAACCTAGGGGGAAAGATCCAAGTTAATAGGATTCAAAAGAGGGTCAATGATACTCAAGTTGATCCATTTATTTTATTTCCAATAATCCACAACTTTACACCCTACTCTGAGGGTGCAAATCTCCACAAACTGAGCCATTACTGGGTACTGGATGAGAGGTTTCTCCTTAAACCAAGGGTCCTATGAGAAATTGATTTTCTACCCATTGCCCACTTTCCACCTAGCTCCTTTAGCTACAAGATGTCTAGCTTTCAAGATGTTGTTCCAAATCACCGAACCCTGAACAAAGTTAGAAGAGGATAAAAAGGATTCAATAGTGGGAGTGGCGAAAATATATTTTGACTTAAGGATTTTATTCCAACCTTTTTCTTCTCCAATAGTTCTCCAACACTGCTTAGCTAGGAGAGCAATATTAATGTCCCTAATTTTTTTGATACCAAGGCCCCCATGTTTAATAGGCTGACACACTTTCTCCCAAGCCACCAGGTGGATTCTATTTTTCTCTTCTATTCCAGTCCACAATAATATTTTATGTATCTTCTCAATAATATCTGCATATTTGGATGGGATTTGGAAGAGGCTCAACGTATAAAATGAGAGATTTTGGAGGGAGCTCTTGAGCAGAAAAACTTTCCCAGTATTACTAATGAGGGAACCTTTCCATCTAGCAATTTTATTGTTGAACTTATCCACAATAGCATTCCAAAAAGACTCTAGAGGTTTCAGAGACAATGGGAGGCCTAAATAGTTGGAGGGGAAGTTAGGAATGGAACAACCAAGGATAGCCGCCATTCTTTGGTGATGCTCAGGGGGAGTGTTAACAAAGAAGAGGGAACTTTTGTCCCAATTTATAAGCTGACCAATAGCTGAGGAATAAGTATCAAGAGCCTTCTTGATAGCTTTAGCTTCTTTAATAGAGGAGGATCCCATAAGAACTGTATCATCCACAAACTGCTTGTGGGAGCTAGGAGGACAAAAGGATGAGGGGAGAAGCCCCTAAATTGAACCCTCGAGGACCCCTTTAGAAAATGTTCATCCCAGGATTTTAGCCATGATAGCAAAGAGGATGGGTGAAATAGGGTCCCCTTGGTGAAGGGCTCTGGAGAGGAAAAATAGATTAGAAGTTGAACCATTCACCAGCATCGAAATAGAAGGAGAAGAAATAAGTTTCTAAATAAGGCCCACCACTTTCAGAGAGAAGCCAAATGATGAAAGGACTTTGCAAAGGAATTTCCAATCCACTCTATCGTAGGCCTTTGAGAGGTCAACCTTCATTAGGAATCCATCCTTTTTTGAGACCTCAAGAGAGTGAATGTTCTCATGAACAGAAATGATAGAGTCCAGAATTTGACGGCCTAGGACTAAACCATTTTGCTGGGGCAGATAATATCCAGAAGGATATTCAGAATACGAGTTGTGAGGACCTTGGAGATGAGCTTATAGAATGTATTACACAAACTGATCGGTCTAAAGCTATCAAAATTATTTTCCCCTGGTATCTTAGGGATAAGGACAAAAAAAGTAGAGTTCACTTCCCTCAAGAGGGATCCAGAACCAAAGAATTCTTTCACAACATCTGAAATGTCTTTCTCCACAATGTCCTAGAAAGACTGGAAGAAGAAAGGAGGGAACCCATCCAGACCAGGAGATTTTTCTCCTTCAAAGGAGAACACCACATCCTTGATTTCTTTAGTCGACAGAATTTTACTCATCATTTTATTATCTTCTCTTGACAAGATACTCGGAATCGAGTCTAGAAGTAGCTGTTGATTATCCTTGGATAGGTTAGGGTCTTCTTTAAGAAGAGAATCAAAATAACTTGATAATTCTTTTTTGATTTCCTCCTCCTTGCTTAGCCTACCATGAGGCCCATTTATATGCTCAATCCTTTTGGCAACCTTATGTTTATGGGCAGTAACATGGAAGAAGTGAGTGTTCTTATCCCCTACTTGGAACCAAAGAGCTCTGGAGCGTTGCCTCCAAAACACCTCCTCCTTAGAAATAATGTTATGATAATCAGATTGGATTTTTTTTTCATTAATTTTTTTCTCCCCAGATAGGCCCTCCAGGTCAATAGTTTTTTGGATCTCTTGGAGGTCAGCTTGGATCAAGCTTTTAATTTTAAAAATATCCCCAAACTCTTCTTTGTTCCATACCTTAACTTTGTTCTTAATTCTTTTGAGTTTTTGAACAACTCTATACATAGTTGTACCTTCAACTTGGATGTTCCACTAGTCAGTAATATTTTTAGCTATGTTTGGGTGTTGCATCCACATTTTTTCAAATCTGAAGGGGTAATTTCTCTTACCCAAAATAGGATTCACCAGGATGGAGATAGGTGAGTGGTCTGAACCTACTTGGGGGAGAGAAAATAGAGAGAAATCATAGTGAAGAATCCAGTCCATAGAAAGCAGGGTCCTATCTAGACAAACTTGGAGCAAGTTTTCTCTAGTTCATTCTTAGACCAGGTAAAGTTATTACCACTAAGTTCAAGATCCAAGAGAGCTTGATTTTTAATAAAGTCCATTGGAGCCACCCAATTATCAATTTGAGACATAATACCCCCATATTTTCTAGAGTCAGAAAGAGGGGTATTAAAATCTCCAACCACCATCCAATAATCATGCTTAAAGTTGCTTCTCTTAGATTCTAGTCTACGCCAAAATCTATCCCTGCCCATTTTAGAGTTGGGCGCATAAATATTTGAAAGAACCCAAGTGAAACCATCCCTGATATGATTGAACCAAATAGAAGATATGTTACCTTCTAATTTAATAATTTCTCCTGAAATAGTATTGAGGTTCCAGAAAGAGGCAGTACCACCAGAGGCCCCTACTAAACTACAACCAGCAACACCACATTTTTTGAACATTCTTAACTTTTCCACTTTGTCTCTAGTCATTTTAGTTTTCTACATAAGGATGATGTCTGGCTTTTGATCCCTAACTAGATTTCTCAAAATATCCTATTTGTGAGGACTATTCAATCCCCTGATGTTCCATGAGATAACTTTCATTTAAACTTTTTGGGAGCAATCCTGGATGGTTCTCTATCTCCCATCTGCTATACTCTGTCTACTTTCATGTTCTTGAGTGATTCTATTTTTAGGTCTTCCCCTAGGAGGTTTAGGAATTCCCACATCTGCTCTCATAGCTCTAGTAACAACACCTCCTAGAATTCCAAGATTTGGGCTATTATGTTTCTTTTTACTGTGAGATACCTCAGTCCATTGATCTTCTTGGCAGCTTAAAAAAGGGTTAGATTCTGGAAGAGAGTCTGCCCAGCTATTATTAGACTATGGTGTTTGGGGGCTAAAGATTCTATCATCAGATTTAACACCTATATCAATGATAACACCACAAGGAGAAGAAGATTTCTCAATACCAAGAGATTCCATACCTGTAAGTTCATCCACTAGGTCACCTTCTATTTCTCCTTCCTCAAAGGAGTCTCCTGGTTCTAATACTTCCAACGGGGGTAGCTCCTCACTGGTCCTAAGATTAGTGGCCACCAAGGGGGTTCAATCAGGCTTGATTTTGAGCCATTCCCTAAATAAAGAACTAATGTTGTCAAGATGGGAGCTTTAGGGTTAGCCTGTGTTTTCTCCTTCAAGATCTTTCTTGGTTCCTTAAGGGGAATAGTTTTTTCTTTTTGGTTCTTGAGAGGGAAATCTTTCACCCTATTGCCTACTTTCTTACAAGAAAAGTAGACAAAGGGGAGGGATTCAAACTCAACTTCTTGCAACCAAGCCCCAAGCTTCAAATTAATCACAATAGTGTTAGGCAGATCTGCCAACTGAAGGATGTTAACACAAACCCTAGCATACACCCTTCTCATTTTAGCCACTATCATTGGATCAATTAAAAGGAGTTCTCCAAAGGAGCTCACTAATCCTCTTAGAATGTCTTCGTGTTAGTATTCCAGAGGGAGGCCCGAGAATCAAACCCAGATCGGAGCCGAGACAAAGAAAGCTGAGTCATTGAGGACAAGATTTGGGGATCATTTACGCAGGGCTAGAGAAAAATGACCCAGCATCCAAGGACCACCGTAGAGGATACTTGAGAGATCTTCCATATTAGAGAACTCAAAGGAGAAGAATCCCTTAGTCATCACTAAAATATCAACTTTCCCTTTCACGAACCATTTCCTCTTTGCAAACTGCCTGACAACTTCTATGTGAGGTCTTCCCCCAGCAAACATGCCTATCAGGGTCATCTCCATAGTAGAGATGGAATGATCTATCAAGGGACCAGGAATAAAAATTGAGAATTATCCTTTTGAAGGGTTAGAAACCATATTGACCGCTGGAAAGGAGGATTTCCCTATTGGTTTTATACTAAAGAGACCAGAGCACTTTCCCTTTCGAGCTTTCTCTCCTACTTTGAGAGATTCTTTAGCCTATCGAGGATCGTCAGAATCTGGGGGCCCTCACAGATAGTACTCATGGAGTCAGCTCCTTTTGTTGACTTCAGCCCATTTTGGTCAATCTTAGCCTTTTTCTCATTCCGCTGGAGGATTCCTCCAATAGAGCTATCTTCTAGAGGAGGAGTCTTTGCAGGTACTACACCTGCAGCAGCAGCACCGCCATTGACAGGTCTATGATTCAAAAGAAGTTTCCCGCTCAAAGTTTTTTCCATTGCTATTATTTCTTTGGACAATGTTGAAGATATGGAGCCAATATATTTGGAAAAGATAATGGATGACCTTGACATTCAAGACATCACCAATTATGACTCTAATAAAGATCCACAGAAGAAATATGATGTAATATCCATAACACTTAAGGATGAGGGAAGGAAACAAGAATTGAAGACATCAGAGGATAAAGAAATGAATGTGGCTGATGAGACATAGCAAGACACTTTAGTCATGGACATAATAGAACCAGACCCTATAGAGAAAGTATAAAAAGATGAGGATGTCACTTCTCAAAAAGACCAAACCGACGAGTAGGACACCACTTTAGATAAAGCCCAAGCTAGAAAACAAAGAAATATGATAGTATTAATGAAGGAAATCAATATACTAGAGGGTAATGATGGATCTACTGCAGAAGATATAAGCACACCCAAGGACAAGGGTGATGCAGAAGCAAAAGAAACCACAGATATACAAAAGACACAACTACAAAGCAAGCTGCAACCAATGATCAGAAAGATAATTCTATCGATCAAAATAAATAAGAAACAAAAAAGGTAGAAGAGGACAAGAAGAAAGATAAGAGTGAAGAAGCAAGAACGATGAGATGGAGAAGAAAACAAAATAAAAATTTGTAGAGTCACCCAAGGTTGATGGAGAGACGTCTTCACCAAAATGATAGGTGCACACCGAGCAGAAAACATAAGAAGCATCATCAACAAAGACTTCAACAAGAAATTCAGAGACAAAAAATGAACTACCAATGGTAGTTCATACATCTGTGTCCCCACAAGTCTCAAAGAAGAAGAAGAGCAAGAACAACAATCTAGTAACTCTGGATGAAATCATTGAGATTCCAATATGTGATCCCAAGACATTGGATCCAATTGAATTGACCAAGTATGCAAGACTCTGTGAGAGGAAAGAAATGCAAGACAAATTAAGAAAAGCCACAAAAGAGGCAAAGGTACTTGAAGTAGTACAAGGCATACTTCAACAAATACTACCAGATGTAGATGTTGATCAAACAACCCCAATGCTTGATCAATTAGTGGTTCTCACAGATGCAATCACATCTCAGAACATAGATGCTGAGCAGGTCATGGAAGAAAGAATTGAATAGAAGTATGAGTTTAAGATAGCAGAAAAGATAAGCGAGGAAGTGGCATTGAAGAAGGTAAAGCTTTCTGAATTGGTTAGCACAATTGATCCAATAATCTCAGAAGCTATTACTTTGATACAAAAATTATGCACACTTGATCAACTCACCCAGGAGTATACTGACAAGATAGCATAGATAGATGTTGATCTTCAGACAAGTGCACAAAGTCTCACGAATAGTGAAGAGGCAATAAAATTGCACAATGAGAAATTCAAACAGGCTCAGAAATTGAGACAAGACATACAGATTGCAGAGAAAAAGTTTAGAGATGAGGAAAATGAGCTTCAAGCACAACTCCTACCGACACTCTCACTATTGCAGAAACATATGACATAGACAAATGCACTAATTTCCAGCCCAAAAATGTCTATCCTAGATAGCATTTATGATATGCATGCAAGGCTAGAAATAGAGCACATGGCACTAGAGCTCCTAAAAGAAAAATGGAAGAAATTGCTTGAAGACATTAAGAACACCCACTCACATATTCTTAACACATTGTAAGTTACACATTTTTGGCATCTTATAAGTTGTACATTTTTTTCAAGAGTATCAAATAAAGGGGGAAGTGATATGTACAATCAAAGTAAACGAAAGGGGGAAGTGAAAGGATGAAATGAAATGTACAATCAAACCATTGAAAGAGAATAGAACATGGAATGTATAGTATAGAGAAAGTATACATGTACATATACTTATACTATACCGATGCATACAGTTAGGGGGAGTCATATAATGACAAGGATATAGACATGGTGTACATACTAAACACTTTAGTATTATGCACATATCATTTTTTGATACTAATGTCAAAGGGGGAGTTTGAAGGCATTCTATTTTTCCATTAGTATACACAAAGAAAAACATGACCTACACCATCGGTTTACACTACACCGACAGACAGGGCACATAACTGCCCAAAGCCAAGGTTACCCGATACTGCCAAGTTCAAAGCATCCCAAAAAACACTACTAAGTGTTACCCAATGACAAAAGGATAAAGGAACCTAGCGAGTAACAATAGTGCAACCCGATAGAACAACAAAGAGAGGAACCCAACAGATTAAGGGAACCCAATGATCAGTTCAACAAAGGAACCAACAGTTAGTTACATCCTACATAAAGTAGATCTAACTTTCCACGTCAGATAAAATACTGAAGTTGTATATATAGCTTCTTGATTTTTTTAAAAATCCAATATGTGTGGAGGAAGCAATGTATTTATTATTATTTTAATTAGTTTTACTAATTTAAAACATGCAAACTAAAGATCAAGGTCAAGTTGTAAACCTTGGATCTAAGAGTTAACACTGTAATGCATGATTCTAAGATAGGTCAAATAATTCTATAAATAGATGCTCAATCTATTGTGAACATGTTTTTGTTTGATGAAGATTGTAGCCACAGAGAGCATCTGAAGACTAGACAAGAGATTTCATGCACAAAGATAGAAATGGATCAAAGTAGTTTCAAGAACAAGAATACAGGCTACCGACGAGCAGAGAAAGGTATTAATCTATCACTTAAAGTGATATTCTTATTATGAGAGTTATAATGGATATGTAATCATAAATTGTAGATTGCATACAGCCAGGTCAAATGTATGTACTCATTCTAACAAGTGTAGTACACTTAAGAAATTCTTTCAAGAAAGGTAGACCTAACAGTCCTATTACAAATCTCTTAACTGAGTGCACACTTAAATCAGTGTTGCTAAATCTCTTAACAGAGGAGATCTTAATAGGTCTCCACTTTAATACTCCTAACAAGGTATATTATCAGATGTGATCAATTGTAAGCCTTTACTGGATCTCTTCAATTCTATAGATAGTGAAGTTTTGTGGGTGTCATCCCCACCACAGTTTTTACTTCCTAACAGGAGTTTTCTAGGATATCATATCTTGTGTTATGTGTTTATTACTTTCATCAATATTTTTATGAATGTTGCAAATAATTAAAGATTATGAATTAATACTACATGCATAAGAAAGAACAATAGTAATGGTCGGTAATACAATAAAGAATGATTACTAATGATGATTGGTGAAAAGAGTTAAAAGTTTTAGAGGAACTGATTCACCCCTCCCCTCTTAGTACTACTTCCCATTATTCCCAACAATGTATACCTTGACGACATCAAAACAAGGTCTCTTGGAACTATTATCAACCAAGGTATAATTAAAATTATCCCCAAAGGGAAGAATGAAGACAATGTGAATGGATGGTGTCCTATAACTCTTCTAAACATGTCCTACAAGATTATAGAAAAATATTTAGCCAAAATAATCAAAACTATTTCGTAAGAGATTGTTTGGCTAGAGAAAAATGCTTTCCTAGGGGTAGATCTATTTTGGAAAATTTAGTGCCAGGATGGGAATTATCGGAATGGGAACAAAAACAAAACAAGATGCTTTGATTCTTAAACTTGACTTTGATAAGGCTTATGATCATATATGATCATCATTCATTCTGAGAATGCTTCAATTGCTGGGATTTGGACCCAATTTTTGTGCTCATGTTTGAATGTTATTCATGGATGCTAACACAATATTGGCCATAAATGGTTCTCTCTCCACAAAAATTACTCTCCAAACCTCCATCTGTCAATTCTTCCCTTTACCACCATTCCTTTATGTTCTCATAGCTAATGCACTTGGATATCTCTTGTATCATGCCTAAACAAACAATATTATCTATGACATTTCTCTACGTGGAATTATTACTACCCTTAACTCCCACTTTGTTGATGATACCATGATCTTTATTAAAAATACTATTGATGATGTTAACAACCTTTTAGACACTCTTGATTTCTTTTTCACAATGTCAAGTTCTCAACTCGCCGTACATAAAATTGAATTCTGGATGACTCGTTCCAACCCTCACCCATCTTGGATCCCAAAAGAGTGGCATGAAATCAAGCATCAAATCATAACTAGATACCTTGGTATCCTTTTTGGACTTGGAGGTACATTAAAAGATATGTGGAAGTAGTTCCTAAACAAAATTAAATCCAAACTTCTATCTTGGACAAATTGTTTCATGTCTATGGATAGACATATAGAAGTTGCCAATAAAATAATTTTGGCTAGTCATGTTTATATATCTTCCTATTGGATGACCTCCAAAAACTGTTACAATCAACTTGCATAACTCATTCGAGGTTTTATTTGGTCTAAATGGGGAAATAAAAAAAGTATGCCAGTCACTTCATGGGCTCACTGTATTTTTCCAAAAGGACATGGGAGGACTAGGCATCATTGAGCCTCACATGCAAGGGGTTTTCCTTTCATCCAAATGGTTTGGAAGGGATTTAGAAGGAAACTCACCTTAGAAGCTTATGGTTCAGTATCACATTCAAACAACTTTAGCTGGTAAGTATTGGAATTTTGTTCATTGGAGTGATAAGATCCTTCTAGCCCCATATTTTAGAATACATGGATCAACAACTCACTCAATTGCATATGTAAGGTTTAGCAAGTGGTTTCTTAGAATTTAGCTTGTTGGATCAATCATTTAGCCATGGCCTCATATTTTCATCTTCATTAATTTGGCGGAATCATTTAATTCAAGAAAATAACAATTCGCTAGCTATGATTCTAAGATTCAAAGATAAATATCTTTTTTAGAGGGGCATCCAGACTTTCAGAGACCTTTGGCACCCTGATCGCTTCTCAAGGAAGTTGTGGCACCAGCTGAAAATATGCTTTAACTTCATAATATACACAAGGCTCCAATGTTGGAAGTTCAGATGCTTGTGCCTCCCAATCTATCTATTCTTATCTCTTCATTTTATCACTCTTTCTTTCTCAAATATTGGTGGTGGCCAAATAGTTATATCCTTAGATCATTTCCTCTTAGACCTCTTTATAGAGAACTTGTGCCTAATATACTCATTTCTAGCAAACTTAACTCTATTTGGAGATCCAAATATAAATATTCCCAATAGAAAAATTCAGTCTCCAAATCTAGAAATCTAAAGCTTACTCCCAACTGAGCAACTCATTTCTTGGAATATTCTTCATGCTAAACTCCCTATTGAGCCTTGTCTCAAATTTATCAACCAACCCCATCCTTTTCCTTTCTGTGGTAATCTTGAATCCATCAAGCATTTCTTTTTGTTTTGTCCCCATGTTAAACTATTATGGAATGAGTTGTTTACTTCCTTACCTAGCCTTTTTCGCTTTCCATGGTCTTGGAAGGCTGATATGATTGGATCCTCAAGTGTTCATAACATGATATTCAACTCTTTTACACCTTTATAGATTGAAACCTAGATTATATATGCTACAACCTCTTAATTCAAATGTCTTATATCCCCAGCTCTCTAAAGGATCGAGACAAGGACTATAAGGTATAGGAAGAATATGTAGCAGCTAAACTCAAGCACAAAATAGTAATGGAATCACATCTGGCTACTCATGATGGAGATCTTGTAAAATTGGAAAGAGAAGGGATCAAATTTCTCTAGCTATTGGTTGTGTATTGTAGCACCACTGGAACAAGATGTAAGAGGGATTATAGTCTTCTAAAGATTGAATAGCTAAATTCTATGGTAATGTTTTGTTGATTAGATTTAGGTTGTGAAGATTTTTGTTGTTCTGTACAACACTATTATAAATTTGTTCTTTTTGATCAGTGTTGTTTTTTACAACACTATCGTAGATGGTCTTTTTGAAATTTGTAATCGGATTTACCTTTTTCAATAAAAAAAATATGATTTCTTAGAGAAGTCATGTCCATATTATAGGGATTTTATATATTTCTGTTAAGCATTGAAAGTTTGTAATGAAATATTATTGAAATGGATTAAGATTACTAGGTTCAATTTTAATGAAGTATTATTGAAATGGTGTAAGAATACTAGGTTTAATTGAAAAGTCTATCATATATTTACTATTTTTAATCATTTCTATTTTCTATACATTATTCATATTTTAAAAGTTCATCACAATAGATCACCAAGAGAATTTAATAGATGAATTTAGTATGGATTTTTCTTACGCCTCTCAATCCCACGGTCCTTACAAAAATTGTTGAATTCGGTTGAGCAAAAATCCCCACCATTGTCAGTCCTCAAAAACATAATTTTAATACCAGTTTTATTTTCAACGAAGGGTTTGAATTCCTTAAACCGACTAAAAACCTACATATTTACTTATGAAGAAATATACAAATGTCCTTCTACTATAATCATCTATGAAAAACAAACTATATAGAGATAGATATTGAAGGAACTTGAACTAGACCAAACACATCTTAATGAAT
>MU226393.1:57441-80903 GCA_018584345.1 Thuja plicata | reverse complement strand
ATATAGAGATAGATATTGAAGGAACTTGAACTAGACCAAACACATCTTAATGAATATAATCCAAAACCCCATAAGACTTATTAGAAGTAGAATAAAAAGAAACACAGTGTTGTTTAAACCATAAACAAAATGTTCGTAGAAGTGAAAATCAAGATTACAATCATCAAGGCCTTCAATAAGGCTCTTATTTTTCAGGGCACTAAGACCCTTATCACCAATATGACCAAGCCTTTAGTGCCATAATATTGTCTTCTGATCTATGAGCTTTATCTCCAAATCATTTTTACAGTTAGGTATCTAAAAAACATGACCATCAGATGTAGAACTAATAGTTTTCTTCTTTTCTTGATTTGATGATGACGATGAAGAAACCAAAGCCATTTTCTTGGAATTCATAGAAGTTATATTGTACTGAACCATGTATGTGTCCAACCTATAGAAGGTTCCAATCCAAACACCCTTATCAATATTTACAAGGCCTTTTTTCATCTTTCATTTATGACTTGAGAAAACAACCTACACACCCACATCACCAAGCTTGGTAACCAAAAGTAGGTTTAGTGCCAAACTAGGGATATATAGTACATCATCAATCCCCTTAACTTTACCATCATGGAATATAATCTTGAATCATCCACATCCAACAACATTGAAGTGAGATTTATCACCTAGATACACCTTCCTACCATCAAACTCTTCATACTTTGAAAACCAATCTCTATGATAGGTCATGTGGATCAAAGCACCTAGATCCATCAACCACACTTATTATAATGCATGTGTTTCCAAGGTGGAAAAAAATCATCTACTTCTTTTTGAGAGAATTTTTTAGAGTTATAATCAGAGAAATTGTTTTTACCTTTCTTTTTCTTCTCCTCCTTGCACTCTTTTTAAGAGATGACAAGGTTTTTTTGCAAAATTCCATTATTTCACCTTGGATTTTTTACCAAGGTACTTACACCTCCCCGTAGACTTGGATTTACCCTTCTTATACTTCTTCTTTCTTTTCTGCATTGTAACACCATGAGAAAGTAGGGCCTCCTAAGCCATCTCAAAAAAAAAAATTCGCATCTCTTTGGATAACAAAAAACCAACCACATCATCCAATTTAAAAGTGGTTATTGTTCTTCCAATATCCATCACAAGGTGATCCCACAAGTCTAGAAAATTCCATGATAGAATCATACAATTATCTTGATCATGAATCTTGTCACTGACAAAATTCAATTGAGCAACTAGCATATTAAATGCATTCAATTGATCTGCAATGGACCCTCCTTCGTCCATCGAATACTTCTTTCTTAGGAACATATTATTTACCAAGGATTTACCCTAATAAATATCACCAAGCTTCATCTTATTCTTAACTTCAGTCTTCTCTTTATGGACATTTAGGAGCAGTAAATCAGCCAAATAGAGTCTTATCAAACCCTTGGCTTTTCAATCCATTTTATCCCAGTCACCCTGCATTGTACCTTGAGGTTTATTTGAAGAAACCAAAACCCTTAGATATCTATCTACAAGCATGTCCTCCATTTTGGGATTCCACAACTGAAAATTACTACCATTAAATGTATCCATCTCTATTATGTTGGAATTACCTGCCATATCTAATGTGCAAAAAGGTTATGAAATATTTATGTACAAAAATCCCACCGAAACTAGATCAACACAAAAAACCATTCTAGTTAAAAATGATAAAAAGGATGAAAAGGATCTAATACCAATTGAAAGGAAGCCAATTATAGAATAAAACTTCCAAATGCTAAATTTAATAGGGGAGATAATGCAGAAATTTCTTACAAACCCTTAAAATATTGAAAACTAGATAAACAAATGCAAAATCAGATGTATGAAAATAAACTCGCAACACTGATTATACATGAGAAACCCCCTTTGAGGAAAAATCACACTCCAAAAGCCAGACTCAATTGTATTATTAGCAACAAAAAGAGTTACAAGATAATGTCTAGAGACAATGCTCATCAGGAGTAAATAGAGGGTATGTGAAAAATTATGAGGGGCCAAAAAGTTGCGATGTGAAAAAAATCTAGTTTTCACTCGTCCAAAAGTGCATGAAAATGTTTGTTGACTTTTTAGTAGGCCTGGGTGTCATTACACCTGGGAAAACCTGACACCAAAGCACAAGCCTAATCAGGTACCTGATTTTTTTGGGTACCCAAAACATGTGGCATAAATCCAAACCCGCGAGTCATTTTTCTTATTTCTCTCATTTCCTACGGATTGAAAATGGCTAGGTTTATCTCGTACACAATTTTTTTGGGTACCAAATTTCTCCAACAACAAATTGATCTTCACGGTATATACGGTAAGTGAATTATTTTTATATTTTGACATATTTCTTTCATTTTGATGTTAAATGATGTTTTTTTGGTTGAAATAGGGTTTTCTATTCATTTTTTTAATAATATATGAATTCAATTTGAAATTTATATTTATTTTTTATTTAATCAGGCATGGCTAACAACAATGAAGAAAGTAACCCTCCCTCACCAAATAACGATCCCCAAAACAATCCAGAACAACTTCAAAACCATCAATCTTTAGAGGATTTGATACAAGAAAATTTGAACACTATATGGGGCTTGCAAACACATATTAGAATATACGTACATTAGGTCGCATGCTTGCCACCCTAAATACTATTGTTGAAAATATTGACACACTTACATAGAAACATAATGTCGCTCGTCATTGGTGTGATGATATGCATGCCCAATTTGATGACAGGCTTGACCATGATGGGATTGCGACCCTTAATATAACTAAAGGTGATATATCCACCCTTTTTGTTAATCCTAAAACCGGATTAAAAGTTGACCCCAAAAAGCCCAAATTATCAATTAAATGGTGTACAAACGATGCAATGCATACACACTTTTGGGATCACTAGTGGATGGTTTTTGATAAACCATCCCACAGCAATTTGGAGCTCCCTTTATATTTTATAAAAAAATTGTATGTTGAGTTTGTGCTTGGTCACAATGTAAATTATTGGAGCATGAGCCCCAATATGGGTGTAGGCGGAGGAGCTCCTCAGACTAGGCCATTTTTCTAGCACAAAAAGGCCACTACGTTTGTCCCCCCCACTGATGTCTCACCCCCTCCTCCTGTGCACCATCCTGCTATTATTGCACAGGCTGCCTCACAGATACTTAGGGTCATTCACACGCTGAGTGATCAGTTGATTGCCCAGACCAGGTCATTTTTGCCTCCTAGTGTGGATGATGCTAGCGCATCGACATCTGGAAATAGTTCACATATTTGTGTCCCCCATACTTAATTACATTGTGCAAGAATTTGTGCCTCAGACCATTTACTGATGTTGATACATATCAGTACATTATTGATGAGGAGGATTTAGGAGACATAACTATAGAGGCTGCAACACCTCATGGAGCATCTGCATCTCATGAGAGTGATGAGGAGGGTTATGTAGAGCCATGGACTCCTATTGATATGGTAAGAGTAAACATTATTTAAATAAATTTGTCACATGACCTATTTAATTTAAAAATAATTTACTTGTTTAGATTAGTTTTAATGAGTGCATGCACTTATGTATATATATTTGGTTCATTTATGTTCAGGCGATGACATAGGAGTTATTGAGATAGGTGGATGACTCCACAATTTTGGCCATTTCATTTGGCCTTGACACCTATATGGTATATTGTAAATTATGTACCCATTAGTTTTGTTTATATCATTTGGTTTACATTCTTAAATCTCTATCAATTAGAGAAATTAAAATCATACATTTACTAATATATTCTCATCTCATTATACTCTTGCAGGTATCAACTGATGTCAGTGGGGGGCACAAGGGGGTTCCTTCTTCATGTGTTGACAAAGGAAAGGTAATTAAGTGTTTAAGATTAATTATGCATGCATATGTATGCCACTTGTGTGTAGTAATAAATATTTTACATGCACTTTTTGTATAGCTTGTGGCTCTTGACAATGTCCCAACACAGGTTCGGGAGCCTATGCTGACAGGAATCTTGATTCTCATTGATAGCCCGATTATATGTAGATTTATATATTGTTATTTATATTTTGTAATCAGGGTTGTTATGATGAAGTAAATTTATATATAATTGACTGTCTTTTTGATTCTCATAGGTTACTCCCAATGTGAGGGAGGCCCCACAAGAATCTTTCATATCTTTGTTGAACAAGCTCACTATTCTAGAGGAGAGATCAGCGGACGTAAGTTTTAATTTTAGTTCAATAAATTTGTAATTTTATTATGCTATCATTCTATTTTCTAAATTTATTACTCTATGTTGCACCTTGCACCCTTGCACCACTCTACTAATCTCATTATTGCAAATGTATATTTATAGGTCAGAGTTGGTATTGGTGGCATTGTCCCTTCACTAACAAGGGCTTATGTTAGGACACCTGATCGTGGTAGGCGACTGAGAGGTCAGGTACATATGTTTGTATTCATTTATAATTTATAATTAAATTAGTGTTTGAATTATGAATTATATATATGTACAAATCATATAAACTAAGCAATCTAACTTGGGTTTGAACTCTTTTTTGATGCAGGATAAATTAGAGCCAAATAGTTCTTCAAAGAGGCTACGGTTTGATGATCCCCCTATGACATAGGATTTATTTTTAGCTGTGGTTATTTAGAGATGCCACTAGGCACATTTTGGATGGCATATATGCCACATTGTACACTTTGAAACATTGATTTTGTAGATATTTTGAAATGGCATGTGCTATATTTATATATGGAGATAATTTTGATACTTTTAATACTTTCTATATATAGAACATTTTCATTTTTATGTTATATTTGTGTCAGATTTTGTATACACATCTATTATTCATGTTTATGGAATTGAATGGTTAAGTTATATCTCGACTATGATTATGATTGTTATTTCTTGAAGTTATATTTTGAAGTTATATTTGATTATCATTATGATTTAAATTATATCTTGTTGAATTTATATGTCAATTTTTTTGAATTTGTTATAATAGATGCAATAAATTACCAAGATCACTCAAATTGTCCTTTGTTTTGTAACAATACCCAAATCCTTCCTTCAATAATGCATCAACTTCTAGACCCAACCCACTTTAATAATAGCAATTTTTTTGTTGAATTGGAACTCATGGTTTTCATTATTAAACCCACATGAAACTCATGGTTTTCACTGCTCAAAGAAGCCTTACAAATCTCTTATTCTAAGCCAAAATACCACATTTTACTTTTCAAGTGTATAGATCCAAATTAAAAAAAATCTCATGGCCAATCCAATGGCGTATAGAGTTTGAGTTATAATAATACCAGATGAATTTTGACATCAAGATTTAATCTTCAAACTATAAAATCTATTTAGTTTTCTGAAATATTCAATGATCTAAGCACAATTTCTCTTTGCACACAAGGTTCAACATGCCACAAAAATGTAAATTGCAAATAAGGAACAATGCCTCCTCAAGTATCTGTAAATAGATACTGCCTTCTTTCTAATCATATGTAAAGGTTAATCAATATGTTCTTTAAGAAAAGAATTCATAAAATATGGACACTATAGTTATATCATACAATGAGTGAAAATAGATCTTACTAAAAGTAGTTCAAGTACTAAAAACAAACTTATCAGACTTTGACAAAAGACAAATATCTTTATGCATAAACAAAAAACATTAATGATGAACATCCAAAGGGAAGGAACTAGAAAATCTTTGTGATTAGGAGATCTATTTCTTTCAATTCAGCCTTGCTCTAATTTTTCCTCTATTTATTTTTATAGAGTACCAAAGAATCATGTCCATGTTTCTTCAGAGCTTTATGGACATAATTGTGGTATGAACAAAAGCACTATGATAACTGAGTTATAAGAGCCATAGGAGGAAAAATAGCTCACAATTTTGATAAAATGTAATTTGGTTCAAGTATTTCCCTCACTATTTTTGATAAGATGTATGAATGCACAATGATTTATAAAGGAACCAATGAAAAGCAATCTATTTGTAGGGAGAAATGTAGATTTTAATGACCATTTCCATATGTAAAGACCAAGAATAGAGCATAGAAGATGTTGTTGTCATGAAAGATCAAATTAGACCAATCAAATATGAAGATAATTATTGTAGTCAAATGCATGATTTAAGGAAATAGAGCACAAAACAATGGCATAGCAGTGTATTGTTACAATGTAGTAATATGAAATGGGTCTTGGGAATCAGAACAATGAAGGATGATGGTTTGCAATGCTGAAAAAATAGGGGATTGTCATGAAAGAGATTAGAAGATAGACCAGTCAAGTATCATTGTCACAAGGCACAATGAAGGGATGTAATGCTCTTAGAAATTTAGAGATATTCTTTCATGGAGTCATGTTAGTACCCATATAGACCTTGAAAATAAAATTTCATGTTTGAAGTCTTAAATCTCTTTGAACCTACTTTGAACCAAGGTTCAAAGAGATTCGAAGTGGTTCAGTTGCATAAAAAGGTTCATTGGTTCAGAGGTTCGGGTTCAGTCATAGGTTCAGAGGTTCAGAAACTCAGAATTGCAGGTATGTGCCATTGTCAGACTTGAACTGTGATTTCAAGATGCAGATTCAGTTTCGGACCCATAGTCTAAAAGGTAGATTTTGAGGTGTAATTGATCAGTCTGAATTCAAGGGTTCAGCTCAGAGTTCAAGCTCGACATCACAGTTTTGATGATATGTTCTTATATTGACATAATTAATTGGCTCGCATTATGTTGAAAAAGATTTTGTTTTAAATCTTTGTTAGATAGGATATCTCGGGTGACATTCTCATGTGATATAGACAATGATGTTGGTGTTTTAATTTGGCATTACTAAAGGAAGCTAAGGATAGGATTAGTAACTATGATGGGAAAAATGACAAGCCCAAGGTCAAATAAGCATGAGTGCGGGTACCACAATGAAGGCCAAGAGAGATGACATTTGTTGAATCCTCTTACACTGCAATCATTGAAATGAAGTTCCCCATGATGAAGCTCGGGAATATGATGATGACATTTTAATTTTGAAGGCAAAAAGTTCAAAATTAGAGATAGACCAAGCACAGATGTAGAAGTATAGAATCATCTAGTTCTACTTTAGATCTAAGGTTCAATTCAAAGACATGACTATGGATGCAGATTCAAGAGTTCGATGATTAAAAAGGATGAAACAAGCCCGGATTCAAGTTCAGAATAGAGCACATGCACTGGGCAGTATGGTGAATATTGTGAGCCGCCACCAATGGTAAAATTGGTTATCCCAAAGATTGAAAATAAAAGACATTCATTTTCCTCCACTTTGTCTAATTCCCATCTTTTCAAACCGACCCCTCAATATATGACGGAGAAGAGGTACACATGGAATTGCTGAGCATCGATTTGGGCAGTGATGAGTAATCAACACCTATAAAGATAAAATCCATGTGGCTCAGTGTCATCAATTGGGAAAGGATCAAAACTCAGAATGATTATTTTTGGCATTAGATGGCACTGTGATGCATTATGAAGTTGCCTTGTATGATTGGCAGGTTGAATAGAAGCATTATGATCTGCAGATCATGGTGACCATGGATTCAATGCGTAGATTTAGCCAACTCAGTGGGAAAGCTATGTCTCTCCCTTATAAGAAACACATTAGGCCGTAGTCAAAGCCACCAGTTCGATGCCTGGATGATATCAAAGTGCTTAATTATTGGTCTCAAACATGAACTCTTCATTATCGCCCCTGAATTTCATTCGAAGACAATCACTTAATCTCAGCAGAGCATAGAAGATGCCCAATGCAGTTTATGGTAACCGAGATTGGAAGTAGTTACAGGTTCTATCCCCATGACATCCGCTAAAGATGATTGGAGTCGGAAGTTGAACAAAAGAGAATGGGGCATCGATTTCTCATATCATGGTTACTCCCAAAGTGACTATGTCGGCTTCAGATGGAATAAGCTATCTACAGTACTGGTGATCATGAACCTCATTGACATTGCTAGTGGAAAGCAGCGACGTGTGCCATACCGTGATTCAAAACTTAATTTTCTATTACAGGATTCACTCGGTGGAAATTAAAAAACCATGGTAGTTGCAAATATTAGCCCATCTATCTGTTCTGCAGTGGAAACATTGAGCACACTGAATTTTTCTCAAAGAGCAAAGTTCATACAGAATGTTGTGGCCGTTAATGAAGATACGACTGAAGACATTTCAGTGATGCGGGCACAAATTAAACTGTTGAAGAAAGAGTTGTAGCATGCACAATACATGCAGAAGGCTTCCTTTTATTCTTTTACAACACCACCACGAAGATTCAACAGCTTGCATGATGATTCTAAATGTCCTTCTACTGATCGTACCAGTGATTTAGACTCTGCATATATCTACAATGGTGGTCAAATTAGTAGTTCAGCTTCTCCAGTGGTCTCTACTGCAAAATGTATCTGTGAAGGTGGAGAATGTTCAACTAACTGTATGTGGAAGATACGGAGTATAGGAAGTAATTTTTGTTGGAGAAGTGCCAAGGATTCAGTCAGGATAGTCTAGAAATATGAATTTATGAGGGAAATGTGGACCGCATATAGAAGCATGGCAGAGGATGTAGTTAATATAGCTATCAAGGTTGGCAAATTGAAGCCATCGAATAATTGTGTGACAGCTCATATTCATGTTATTGGAGGAGATAATGTGGCCCATGAAACCTTAGTATTTGGTAGCTTTTGAAATGAGAAGTTATGCTGACTCATCTCCAACATTCACTGCCGAATCTCAAAACAGTTCTTTACAAATCATAATATTATCACTAAATCCAATAGTTAAAATACAACTTTGATAAATTATTTTATAAATTTGTAATGTTTGATTATGTAAAAGATTTAAAATATCATGTTGTCGGGTGAAAAAGAAGCAAAAAGAATAGATTAAGGTTTGAAAATCAATACAATATCAAGAATCAGTTTTCATAACGGAAAAAGGAAAAACATCATGGAATTGAAACAGACAGGAAAAAAGATAAAGAGGCCAGCTAAAGATGGAGGCAGGGTTCAAGTTTTCTAAATTTTGCGAGGGAGACTTTGAGCTACAGTAAGATTGGGGACTGTGAATACAGTGAGAGGGGGAAGACTGTATTTCTCTGCAGACTTTGTGCTGCAGGGGGGGTTAGTATTTAGTGATTAGAGTCATGTTTTGTTTGAGACTGAAGCAGCAGTAGATAGATATAGTAAGTATGAAAACTCTTTCAAATGACTCTGTGCTAAAGGAAGTTTTTTAGAATATATATACATATATATATCATTCTAATCGTGTTTCAAAACTTTGAGTTTGGAGTAGATTAATCATGGTTACTTTGTAAACATATGGTTGATCCCATGTGATATCTATTACTATCTTCTTGAATCTCATATTTTTCATTGGAAGACGTACCTTGAGATAGTAGTTATTTCATATTCTTTGATTGATTTCAGTTTTCTTTTTGATGAAAAGACTTTGTGTTTTTCATCCTTCTTGCGATTAATATCAAATATGATCACCTCACTACCTAAGAGTACGTGAGAGAACCTTATGCACTTTCTGGAAAAAGTGTAAAACAATTTTTATTCATTGTAAATATTACACGGGGAGCTGTACCCAGTTAATTCAGAGGGCACTTACATTCTTCATAGCGAATTGACCCAACTGTTGTGTTGCAATTTGTCTTTCAGCCTTGGGTGTTCAGGAGTCATTTTGTGCAGGTGTTTTGGGAAGACAAATCTATTCACCAACAGATTTTTGGCAACTGTACTGGGGAGAGGAATCGCAGTCTCAGTGTTTTCTTTTCTCAGAAATTTGAAGGTACCTCCCCGAGGATGGAGGTTGGCGAATCTATGTTTTAAATCTGTCGAGTCTTTGGTAGAAGAGTGCCAGTGTGTATTATGGCTGTAGGTACCATTCAGCCATGGGGAGCTCAGATTGGACTATTTTCCTTGGCTCTGTATTCAGCCCTACCTAAAAGATCCAGGGAATACCTTCCCACAGTTTCTGGAGACAAATCTCAGGATTCAAATGATCACATCAAAGCAGTCACTGTTTCATGCGAGATTCTTGGCGTGCAAGAAGACAACGTATTTGTTAGACTATTTGTTCAAAGTCTTGTGGGAAATGTTGTAGAATGGTTTCAAAATCTACAAGATGGATGCATCACCGGTTGGGATGTTTTAATGGTAAAATTTCTTGAGATATTTCAACATGTAATCAATGTTTATCAATTGCTAATGAATCTTTTTCAAATTTAGATAAAAGAAGATGAGTCTATGAGGGATTTTATTGATAGATTCAACAGATGTGTGGGTAAAATTCCTCAAACTTGCCAGCCAAGTGAAAGTAATCAGATATGTGTCTTCATAGCTGCAATGCAAACTGAAATAAGATTTCTATTAAAATGTCAAAAGGTTCAAAAATTGGAAGATGCATAGAGGGAGGCTGTTGGGTTAGATGATGCCATGATATTAAGTGGGCTGAAACATGCAGGAATTTTACAAACAGAAATTTGTCTTTATGAACAGCAATGTTATCCAAAGACAATGTGTTTACAAAATAAGCCTTCCGTGAAAGTAGCAAAGACAACATCACCTATCTCTTTCCATCAAGATTTTACGGTTCTCAATCATGAAGATTTTAAAAAACTCCCTGTGATTGAAGATGATTTCCCTAACATTGCAAGAAATTATCATTTTTATGTGGAATTTGATGATCCTTCTGAGAAGGTGAGTAATCCCACTACACAAACATAAAATTCAAGTACGTCCCATGTTGAGCAAAATTTTGGCAATGAAAGAGTGGGTGAAAGTTTGTTTGAAAATCTTTCATTTTCAGAATATGATTCTTTCGCATTTGAAACATCAAATTTAATTCCAGCAAGTGGGCTTGACAAGGAAAATATAGAAAATCAAAATGATCAAGAAAGGTGCAATGGTGTCAAAATAGAGAATTTTTATCATGAAGACATGCAAGCGGAATTTGAGTCTTTTCAATTTGACTACTTGCAAGATAATGATGGATTACTGCATCTTGAATCATTGGGAGGTTATGATAACATGCAAGGTGACCCCTCATTTTCTGTCGAATTGCCACATGCATATTCTAAAATGGAGGATTTTGAATTTGATTATGAAGATGAGCTACCTGAAAATCATCCTGAAATGGGATCATTCTATTTTGGAGATGATGAGAGCATTTCACTAGTGAGCCTACATTCAGATTGTTATAACAAAACTGTTGAGAATCATTTTCATGATTTAAAAGGATGCTCCATCAAAATTCTGATTTTTGTCTCTGAGAATTATGCAGAAAATGTTGATATTCCTAATGCAAATCAGCTAATTAAACATGGTGTTGACACTTTGCTGTCGAAAGTGTATGATGCGAGGTGGTTGTTTGGACCCGATATTCTTTTTTAAGGTCTTTTGCAATTCATTGTTATTGGGACTTTTATCATGATGACTTCTTGCTTTCTTTTGGGAAGGATGCTCTTCACTTTTCAGCCACTCTTCCGTACCGGCAGATACTTCTCTCAACCAGTAAATGGTTTCACATGAGCAACTGGGTGTGTTTTTTAAGGTATGGGTTGCTTTCCCTATATTTTTTATATAAAATTTTTGTTGTGCCTAGTTTTAGTTTGCTTTGTGGTGCTTAGTCTGGTCTGCTAGTTTGAATAAGGTGCAAGCTTCGTTCTTGCTGGTAGTTTAGGAGTTTTTGGTTGTGTTGCCCTGCTCCCCTCCACCCATCTACAAGCAGCTCCCTTTCTTTCATTCTCTATTGACTCTATTTTCCCAATGGATGCTAGGTACTTGTCTTTTCCCAGAGATTGCTGGAGTTCTCTATTTTTATGCCAAAAATAGTCCCACAGTTAGAGCCCATGTTAGTACCCATATAGACCCTGAAAATAAAATTTCATGTTTGAAGTCTTGAATCTCTTTGAACCTACTTTGAACGAAGGTTCAAAGAGATTTGAAGTGGTTCAGTTGCATAAAAAGGTTTGTTGGTTCAGAGGTTCGGGTTCAGTCATAGGTTTAGAGGTTCAGAAACTCAGAATTGCAGGTATGTGCCATTGTCAGACTTGAAATGTGAATTCAAGATGCAGATTCAGTTTCAGACCCATAGTCTAAAAGGAAGATTTTGAGGTGTAATTGATCAGTCTGAATTCAAGGGTTCAGCTCAGAGTTCAAGCTCGACATCACAGTTTTGATGATATGTTCTTATATTGACATAATTAATTGGATCGCATTATGTTGACAAAGATTTTGTTTTAAATCTTTGTTAGATAGGATATCTCGGGTGAAATTCTCATGTGATATAGACAATGATGTTGGTGTATTAATTTCACATTACTAAATGTAGCTAAGGATAGGATTAGTAACTATGATGGGAAAAATGACAAGCCCAAGGTCAAATAAGCATGAGTGCGAGTACCACAATGAAGGCCAAGAGAGATGACATTTGTTGAATCCTCTTACACCGTAATCATTGAAATGAAGTTCCCCATGATGAAGCTCGGGCATATGATGATGACATTTTAATTTTGAAGGCAAAAAGTTCAAAATTAGAGATAGAACGAGCACAGATGCAGAAGTACAGAATCATCTAGTTCTACTTTAGATCTAAGGTTCAATTCAAAGACATGACTATGGATGCAGATTCAAGAGTTCGATGATTCAAAAGGATGAAACAAGCCCAGATTCAAGTTCAGAATAGAGCACATGCACTGGGAAGTATGGTGAATATTGTGAGCTGCCACAAATGGTAAAATTGGTTATGCCAAAGATTGGAAATAGAAGACATTCATTTGCCTCCACTTTGTCTAATTCCCATCTTTTCAAACCGACCCCTCAATATATGATGGAGAAGAGGTACGCATGGAATTGGTGAGCATCGATTTGGGCAGTGATGAGTAATCAACACCTATAAAGATAAAATCCATGTGGCTCAGTGTCATCAATTGGGAAAGGATCACAACTTAGAATGATTATTCTTGGCATTAGATGGCACTGTGATGCATTATGAAGTTGTCTTGTATGATTGGAAGGTTGAATAGAAGCATTATGATCTGCAGATCATGGTGACAGTGGATTCAATGCGCAGATTTAGCCAACTCAGTGGGAAAGCTATGGCTCTCCCTTGTAAGAAACACATTAGGCCACTGTCAAAGCCACCAGTTCGATGCCTGGATGATATCAAAGTGCTTAATTATTGGTCTCAAACATGAACTCTTCATTATTGCCCTTGAATTTCATTCGAAGACAATCACTTAATCTCAGCAGAGCATAGAAGATGCCCAATGTAGTTAATGGTAACTGACATTGGAAGTGGTTACAGGTTCTATCCCCATAACATTCACTAAAGATGATTGGAGTCGCAAGTTGAACAAAAGAGAATGGGGCATCGATTTCTCATATCATGGTTACTCCCAAAGTGACTATGTCGGCTTCAGATGGAATAAGCTCTCTACAGTCCTGGTGATCATGAACCTCGTTGACATTGCTAGTGGAAAGCAGTGACGTGTGCCATACCGTGATTCAAAACTTACTTTTCTATTACAGGATTCACTTGGTGGAAATTCAAAAACCACGGTAGTTGCAAATATTAGACCATCTATCTGTTCTGCAGTGGAAACATTGAGCACACTGAAGTTTTTTCAAAGAGAAAAGTTCATACAGAATGTTGTGGCCATTAATGAAGATATAACTGAGGACATTTCAGTGATGCAGGCACAAATTAAACTGTTGAAGAAAGAGTTGCAGCATGCACAATACATGCAGAAGGCTTCCTTTTATTCTTTTACAACACCACCACAGAGATTCAACAGCTTGCATGATGATTATGAAAGTCCTTCTACTGATCGTACCAGTGATTTAGACTCTACATATATCTACAATGGTGGTCAAATTAGTAGTTCAGCTTCTCCAGTGGTCTCTACTGCAAAATGTATTTGTGAAGGTGGAGAATGTTCAACTAACTGTATGTGGAAGATACGGAGTATAGGAAGTAATTTTTTTTGGAGAAGTGCCAAGGATTCAGTCAGGATAGTCTAGACATATGAATTTATGAGGGAAATGTGGACCGCATATAGAAGCATGGCAGGGGATGCAGTTAATACAGCTATCAAGGTTGGCAAATTGAATCCATCGAGTAACTATGTGATAGCTCATATTCATGTTATTGGAGGAGATAATGGGGCCCATGAAACCTTAGGATTTGGCAGCTTTTGAAATGAGAAGTTATGCTGACTCATCTCCAACATTCACTGCCAAATCTCAAAACAGTTCTTTAAAAATCATAATATTATCACTAAACCCAATAGTTAAAATACAACTTTGATAAATTATTTTATAAAGTTGTAGTGTTTCATTATTGAAAAGATTTAAAATATCATGTTGTCGGGTGAAAAAGAAGCAAAAAGAATAGATTAAGGTTTGAAAATCAATACAATATCAAGAATCAGTTTTCATAACGGAAAAAGGAAAAACATCATGGAATTGAAACAAACAGGAAAAAAGATAAAGAGGCCAACTGAAGATGGAGGCAGGGTTCAAGTTTTCTAAATTTTGCGGGGGAGACTTTGAGCTACAGTAAGATTGGGGACTGTGAATACAGTGAGAGGGGAAAGACTGTATTTCTCTGCACACTTTGTGCTGCAGGGGGGGTTAGTCTTTAGTGATTAGAGTCATGTTTTTGTTTGAGACTGAAGCAGCAGTAGATAGATATAGTAAGTATGAAAACTCTTTCAGATGACTCTGTGCTAAAGGAAGTTTTTTAGAATATATATACATATATATATCATTCTGATCATGTTTCAAAAATTTGAGTTTGGAGCAGATTAATCATGGTTACTTTGTGAAAATATGGTTTATCCTATGTGATATCTATTGCTGTCTTCTCGAATCTCATATTGTTCATTGGAAGAAGTACCTTGAGATAGTAGTTATTTCATATTCTTTGATTGATTTCAGTTTTCTTTTTGATGAAAATAATTTGTGTTTTTCATCCTTCTTGCAATTAATATCAAATACCATCACCTCACTACCTAAGAGTACGTGAGAGAACCTTATGCACTTTCTGGAAAAAGTGTAAAACATTTTTTATTCATTGTAAATCTTACACGGGGAGCTATACCCGATTAATTCAGAGGGCACTTACGTTCTTCTTAGCGAAGTGACCCAACTGTTGTGTTACAATTTGTCTTTCAGCCTTGGGTGTTTAGGAGTCATTTTGTGCAGGTGTTTTGGGAAGACAAATCTGTTCACCAACAAGTCACAATGTGCAAAAATTCTGGGTAGGTTTGTGAAAAGAATCATTTAGACCGAGGAACAGATAAATGGAAGAAAAAGGTATGACGGTTTGAAAGACCCTCATTGCAAGTTTTGGCATCGACTGAGAGTGTTGCCAAATTCAAATAAATTTGAATCACTCAAAACTGAGAGAGGTTGTTGTAGAACTCGACAAAATGATCTCATAGACCCAGATGGTTTGTCGATACCTCTCATGAGGTTTGAGATATCATCCTTGGAAGATCGATGCCCAATCGTTCCTAGTGCACCTTGGGGACACTTGGGTCGAACATAGTTGTGAGTGTTCTAGTGACTCAATGGGTAGAATGGGGTTGTCACTGGTGTTTACCTAACCAACTAGAGCCGATGGAGTAGACGGTTTGACATCATGATAGATGGTTTGAAATATACACCACGGAGCTACTTTCAACTAACCCTCACTAAAAGTTTTTACATCGACCAAGATTGCCTTTCCAAATTCAAATGAATTCAAATCACCCAAAACTAAGAGAGGTTGTTGTAGACCTTAGAAAAAATGATCATGTATCCCTTGACAGTTTGTCCATACCACTCACGAAGTACGAGATATGAGCCTTGGAAGATCACTGCCTAATCATGCTTAGTGCACCTTGGGGACACTTGGGTCGAGCATGGTCGCAAGTGTTCTAGTGACTCCATGGGAGAAATAGGGTTGTCACTGGTGTTTACCCAGCCAACCAAAGCCTATGTAGAAAATGGTTCGATGCCAGGATAGATTGTTTGAAGGATACACTATGGAGCTACTTTCAACTAACCCTCACTACAAGTTTTGGCATCGATTGAGATTGCCTTGCCAAATTTAAATGAAGTCAAATCACCCAAAATTAAGAGTGTTTGTTGTAGACCTAGGAAAAAAGATCACGTAGCCCCTGCTAGTTTTTTGATACCTCTCACGAGGTCTGAGATACGAGCCTTGGAAGATTGCTACCCAATCGGGCTTAGTGCACCTTGGGGACACTTGGGTCGAGCGTGGTCGCGAGCATTCCAGTGACTCCATGGGAAAAATGAGGTTTTCAATGGCATTTACCTGACCAATCAAAGATGAGTGAGTAGATGGTTTGATGTCCGAACAGACGGTTTTAAAGATAAACTACGAAGCTACTTTCAACTGACCCTCACTACAAGTTTTGGCATCGACTGAGATTGCCTTTCCAAATTCAAATGAAGTAGAATCACCAGAAACTGAGTGAGGTTTTTGTATACCTCTGCAACATGATCATGTAGCCCCTTACGGTTTGTCAATACCTCTCACAAGGTCTAAGTTACGAGCCTTGGAAGATCGCTGCCCAATCATGCTTAGTGCACCTTGGGGACACTTGGGTCAAGCATGGTTGTGAGTGTTCTAGTGACTCTATGGATGGAATGGGGTTTTAACTAGTGTTTACCCAACCAACCAGAGCTAATGGAGAAGATGCTTTGATGCCAGGGAAGATGGTTTGAAAGATACACTATGGAGCTACTTTCAACTAACCTTGAGTGCAAGTTTTGGCATCGACTGAGATTGCCTTGCCAAATTCAAATGATGTCAAATCACCCTAAAATGAGAGAGTCCCCTAATAGTTTGTCAATACCTCTCGCGAGGTCTGAGATACGAGCCTTGGAAGATCGTTGCCCAATCGTGCTTAGTGCACCTTGGGGACACTTGGTTCGATCATGGTCATGAGCATTCCAGTGACTTCATGGGAAGAATAGGGTTATCACTAGTGTTTACCTGACCGACCAGAGCTGATGGAGTAGACGGTTTGATGCCAGGACCAACACTTTGAAAGATACACTATAGAGCTACTTTCAACTGGCCCTCACTGCAATTTTTGGCATCGACTGAGATTTCCTTGCCAAATTCAAATGAAGTCAAATCATCCAAAACTGAGAGTGGTTGATGTAGACCTCGGTAACACAATCTATTAGCCCTTGACATTTTTTTCATACCTCTCACGAGGTCTGAGATACGAGCCTTGGAAGATCCTAGCCCAAACGTTCTTAGAGCACCTTGGGGACACTTCGGTCGAGCATGGTCGCGAGCATTCCAATGACTCTATGGGTGGAATAGGGTTGTCACTAGTGTTTACCTGGCCAACCAGAGCCAATGAAGTAGACAGTTTGATGCTAGGATGTATGGTTGGAAAGATACACTATGGAGCTACTTTCAGCTGACCCTCACTGCAAGTTTTGGCATCGACTGAGATTGCCTTGCCAAATTCAAATGAAGTCAAATTTCCCAAAACTGAGAGAGGTTTTTGTAGACCTAGACAATATGATCATGTAGCTCCTAACGGTTTGTCGATACCTCCCACGAGGTCTGAGATATGAGCCTTGGAAGATCACTGCCCAATCATTCTTAGTGCACCTTGGAGAATCTTGGTTTGAGTGTGGTCACGAGTGTTCCAGTGACTCCATAGGTGGAAAGGGATTTTCACTAACATTTACTCAGCCAATTAGAGCCAATGGAGCAGACGGTCCACTGTCAAGATGGATGGTTTGAAAGATACACTACAGAGCTACTTTCAACTAACCCTCACTACAAGTTTTGGCATCGATTGAGATTGCCTTGCCAAATTCAAACAAAGTTGAGTCACCCAAAACTAAGAGAGGTTGTTGTAGACCTCGGCAACATGATCCTGTGGCTCTTGAAAGTTTGTTGATACCTCTCACAAGGTCTAAAATATGAGCCTTGGAAGATCCCTATCCAATCATGCTTAGTGCACCTTTGGGACACTTTTAGAGCATTAAAGATTGTTTGAAATGATGAAAATAATATCATTAAAGCATTAGAAACAACAATCAAAATTTTAATAATTCAAACCATGCAAATGAGATAGGTAAATAACCAAAAATTATGAGTTTTCATTGCCTATTTTTGAGGAAATATGTACTTAGATCCCTTGTTGGCACTATTGGCCGCCCATACATGATTTTGGTCCTAAGTCCTTATCAAGACTTCTAATACATTTAACTTTTAAATCAAAATGATTGTTACAAATTACCATTATAGGCTTCAAAAGATCCCAATTAACCTTTAAGGATTATTTTGTCCTTCTATCTCTAATTGGATATATGGCGACCCTAGGTGTCTTCATAGGTGCTCCTGCACCAAGTTACAATCCACATTCAAAACCAAGTTAATGACTCAAAAATAGAAAATAAAGGCACAAAATTAAGGTATTGAATTTAAGCTTAACGAACTTAGAAAACCTTGCACTGAGTTAACTTTTTACCTATTCAAGTGTTCCTGAAGGGTAATTTCTTTGCTTCAAGATCTCCAATAGTGCCTCCTGATCAGTAGTAATAATAGTCTAAAGTTATTTTGTCTTTGTTCTTCCTTGATGCTTTGACAACTTGACATTTGTTTCTATAACAAGGTGTGAATACATGAGAATAGTTTTGTGTTTCTCATAGCCTTCAAATGCTGAAATTCCATTCTTTCTAATCATGTATGTTCGCATCCATGTTCCCACAACAACAACTAAACCAATAGGATACGTGAACCCATCACCATCTTTAATCGGTTGTGCAAGCTTCTATTTACCTCATACACAACATGGTAACCAATAATCCAACCTCTCATCATTCTCCTGTGGCGCAACCAATGCAAAAACATCTCGTGGCTGCAGAAGATCTGAAAGATGGTCATACTCAACTTAAGTCTCCATGTCATCATTTATTATAGAGAGTGTCAAATATAAAGGATATAGATACTCTGGAACCCATGTATCCACCCACTCACTTGACTCACAATGATCCCTAACATGTACTGAAAAAAAATGGGGCAAAATCAAGCCAACTCTCGTGTCCAAATGGTCCATGTACTACTATCGAAGATTCAAAATGAATGCATTTCTGAAGAGTCTTTAACTGTTTGAAAATCCAATCTATATCCTATAATTCCCTCCTCAACGAACCAAAAGAATCTATGCATTGTAGAAATAAGAGTCCCCCTGTGGCAATGCTAAAGTACACCAATCAACAATAGAATGATCATCAAGAAGTACAACACCTAAAATCCTCAACTTCTCCTTAACTAGAGCTCTCTTCACACATGCACCTACTCCATCATGTTCCCCTTTCCCATGCCCTAACTCAAAAAAATCCAAATATTAGGTACACCTCTCTCCACCTGCATTCTACACAACCAATAAAACATTCTGGCATTCTTAAAGTGAACAGTGCAATTATCTAACCAAATGAGATGCCTATCCATAAAAATATCATTATCCTACAAGAAGTAAAAATAATTCTCAAAACAATGTTGGACAAACCTATTATCGCTCATATAAAAATGGTACTCTCTGATTATCTTTAGCTCACCTTTTGTGCTATCAGGGGAATGTCTATATGTGATGTGTACAAAAATAGCAATCTGAATGGAATTATAATATTGAGCTTGAGTCTCATTTTGGGGCTGCAATGTATAGTTCTCCACAAAGTATACAATGGATATAATATTTTCAATGGGGAAAGTGTCCTTACACATCGTAAATTGTTGATCCAACCATTGATACCTCTGACTATGCCTTGCATACTTGTAAAAAATAATTATCTTGAAATCTGAAATAAAATCAGCAACATTGTATTCTTTTGCAACTAACTCAAATCTAGAGCCTTCACCTCCACTCTTCAATGTATATTTCACTATTTCATATACCTTTTCTTCGATGAGTTTCTTTCCAAAATCCTATTCCGAACCCTCATGAAAACATGTCCTAAACTTGGACAAGCCACCACATTCTGAGCACTTGTCATTTAAGCAATCCTTTTAATAATATAAACAACCATAATCTCTACGATATAAAATTTGATCTAGCAAGTCTCTTGATGATTTGGGAAGACCACTTGCACCACAATCCTCTATCATTTCATTAGTAAGCAAAGTAGAATGAATAGACCGTAATAGTTCATGATGCATTAAAAAATCAACATGATATTTGCAACAACATGTATTCTGAATCTTAAGGGGTACACAGTAAAATGGCTTCACGGATTCAAAAGGCCTTTGTGATATTTTAAATGTTGGATGTGTCTCACAAATGTTTTATACAAGATTGTTTGAATTACCTCCACATAATGTTTATGATGTGGAGTGCAGTCTCGATTGCCAACTCTCAACTTCAAGACATCCTTCACATTTGGTGACACTCTTGAGTTAGTATGCCAAAATTGTTGAATTTCATCCTTGACAACATATGTTAGTTTCTTATCAAAACGTGGAAGTCTCCCACCATAAGCCCATGTATCAATTTGAAGCGGATCATCAAGTCTTTCTCTTCTTGCAAGTGCTATATCCAAATTTTTATGGTCTATATTGAAGTCAACACAAGTTTGTCTCATCAAACGAGCCTTTCTCAAGTGATTACTTACTAAGGATGTTGTAATAACCCTTCAAGTAGCTCTCTTTGTTTTTTTCTCTACTAGTCTCCCCAATTCTATTGAGAGCATTGAAAAGATTCTTCACAACAATGACATTTATCTCCATTTTCTTGTTCACATGAATCTTCAATTTCACAAGCATAGGTCTCATCTTTTGCATCTTTAATAACTCCACAAAAATTTGACATTGCTCAGCCAATGTCTTGTTTCAAAAAAATTGATCATAAAGTCGTAAAGCCCATAACCCAATGGTTCTATGTGATCTCTTTCCTTCCCAATTATTTATAATTTTCTAAACCTAACCCTAACCCTAACCCATAACTGTACATCCTAACTATAAAAAATCATCCTAACCCTAACCCTAAACCTAACCCTAAACCTAACCCTAACCCTAACCCTAACTCTAATCCTAACCCAAATCCATAACCATACATCCTAACCGTAAAAATCTCCCTAACCATAACTCTAACCCTAATCCTAACCCTAAAAATCACCCTAACTCTCTCTAACCCTAACCCTAACTCTAACCCTAACCCATAACCGTACAACCTAACCATATAAATCACCTTAACTGTAACTCTAACCCTAACCCTAACTATAAACATCACCCTAACCCTAATCCTATTTCTAACCCTAATCCAAACCCATAATCGTACATATGAACAGTAAAAATCACCCTAACCCTAACCAAAACTCATAACCATACATGCTAACTGTTAAAAATACCCTAACCCTAACTGTAAAAAATTAGCCTAACCCTAAACCTAAAGTAGAAATCACCCTAATCCTAACCCTTACTCTAACCCTAACTGTACATTCCAATAGTAAAAAATCACCCAAACCCTAAACCTAACCCTAACTCTAACCCTAACCCTAACTCTAACTCTAACCCTAACTCTAATCCTTACCCAAACTGATAACCATACATCCTAACCGTAAAAATCACCTTAACCGTAACTCTAACCCTAACCCTAAAAATCATCCTAACCCTCTCTTAGCCCTAACCCTAACTATAACCCTAACCCTAACCCTAACCCTAACCCTAACTCTAACTCTAACCCATAACCATAAAACCTAATTCTATAAATCACCTTAATCATAACTCTAACCCTAACCCTAAAAATCACCCTAACCCTAACCCTAACTCTAACCCTAACCCAAACCCATAACCGTATATCTGAACCATAAAAATCATTCTAACCCTAACCATAAAAATCACCCTAACCCTAACCCTAACTGTAAAAATGACCCTAATCCTAATCCTAACCCTAACCCTAACTGTACATTCCAACGGTAAAAAATACCCTAACCCTAACTTTAAAAAATCACCCTAACCCTAACTGTGAAAATCATCCTAACGCTCACCCTAACCCTAACTCTATATTCCAACCATAAAAAATCACCCTAACCCTAACCCTAACCCTAACCCTAAACCTAACTCTAACCCTAACAATTAATCATAAAATATCTTCCCTGTTGTGCAGCGACTGCTACTAGCTTATATATACCTATATATATAATACGCCGAGAGTAATCCTTCTCGAGGTGCCTATTTTAATCATCCCTAATCCACACAAAAAATAGGCACACTTGAGTAGGACTACTCTTAGCATATTATATATATATATAAGTATATGTAAGCTAGTGTTCTCGTCAATTTCAATTAACCATTTAAGTGTTCTTGAAAGCCCTGAATTTGAAGTTTGATTATCTTTATTGCAAGGGACTTCATTTCGCATATAATTTGGAGATGTGTAACGTTCATGTGGTTCTTGTGCAACATTTCCATTCCCCAAGTATACATTTTCAATATCCATCGGTACATTTTCATCTTCATTACATTCATTGTCATTTCCCAAGTCTACATTTTCATTCCCCAAGTCTACATTTTCATTCTCCATCTCTACATTTTCATCTTCACTCCATATATTATTTTAAAATTCAACATCCTCTTCACTTGAAACTACATTTACAGGGTCACCTTGGTTAATGTTTAACATACCTTTTCTCTTTTTTCTGTGATTTTCCCTATCTTTTTCCCTATATACTTGAATTTCTTCATCCATCACCTTCCTCTTCTGTTTGTACTTTTGACGACTGGGTAAAAGTACAATAATCTGTCACCCTTTTACAAAGGAAAAGGACAACAAAATCAAAGTTGTTCAGCTTCAATGGTATAAAAGTGACATTTATGTTTGGAATTTGAAGATGACGTAAACTAATAAAATGTTTTAAAATGGATGAAGTTTATGATTAATATTTTTAATATTTTTTTTGAATAAGTTATGATTTTTTTTTTTAATGTTTAAAGATGATTTTTTAGTTGCAGAAACATGCTGAAAAATAGGGGTCTAGTTCCCGCCAAAACATTATATGTAAATAAACATTTTTTCCCCTAATTTCAAAATATGTTATAGATGACATATATAGCTAGTGCATGAAGAAATAAAAATTGGTTTGTGACCTATATTTTCTCTTTTATAACAACTCAAATTCAAACTCACCTGAAATCGACAGTTTTCATCTCCCGCCATATTTTTCATAACAAATATATCCCAATAAAAAAAAGAAATATATATTCTTGAAGAGGAATCTCTCTTCTAGTGCACCATATTTTTTCAAATTTATTTAATATTTTTTACTACTTTTTTTCTTTCTCCGAATCAACATCTCCTTGACTGTTAAAATACCTACTTGCAATATTTTTTAATTATAATAGACTATGTATAATTAAAACACTA
>MU226392.1:211630-224281 GCA_018584345.1 Thuja plicata | reverse complement strand
AGGTACATCTTTATTGACTGATATCTGAGGGATATCTTCCTTTGACTGTTTTGAGATTACTGCATTCAGTTCTTCTCTTAGTACTTTCTCTTCCAAACAACATTTAGGGTCTGGAAGGGGGGGAGATTACTGCATTCGTATTCTTTTGGTTAGTACCTGTTGTATATTGCAATATCCTACATGAGATGATTAGTACCATTGCATTCATTGCATTACATTCATTTCCAAAAGTGCATTTCCAAACATTCATTTGCATTTATATATCCATAAACATGTGCATCCATTATAAGAATAAATCAAATCATACATAGCATTTATCCATCTAACATCTATCATTGCATTACATTAATATCATTTATCAATAAAACATGTGCATAAACATTTGCATATTCATCCATGGCATACATTTCTACATCTAATCATATAAGAAACATCTCATAAGACATACAAATCCAAAGCAACATATAGACAAGTACAATGATACCAAAATTGAGCTCATATATATATATATATATATATATATATATCGATTGGTCAAATGTACAAGGGTCCTACTTGACAATATATCAAAATGGTGGTACAATGCATATCAATATGTCTCATCTAGCCACTTCCACTTGGAGGAGGTGGAGGAGGTGGCATGCCCTACTACTGAGGAGGTCCCTGTGGTGGTGCCTGTGGTGGTGCCTGTGGAGCAGCCTGTGCCCCAACCTACTCTGAAAAAGGCTGAACCTGATATGCTACCTCAGGAACTGCAATCGTGTAAGTGGCATAGTAATAGGCTGCCTGAGCAGCCTCGTATCTCATCTCTATCTGAGATCTAGCCAGTGCCTCCTGTACTCCCCGGATCTCTTAGTCTCACTCAGCCACACGGGTCTCCTAGATGATAACCTGTGTACAAAAATCATCCCGCTCCCTTTGTACCTATCTCATCCTCTCTCGGATCCTCTGGAGAGCCTCTTGTAACTGGCCTACCTGTCCACTTTCCTGTGGGTCAACCATAATAGTATTGACCATGATGGTGTCCTCTCCCTACTCAGTGGCCCTCTCCTGAGTACCACTACTCCCGGCACCTGCATCTGACCCCATAGGTCTAGTGGGGATAGGAATCTGCGAGGTATTCAACCATACTATCCTCTCCTACTGCTGTAAGGATGGTTGCTGCACCTATTGTTCTAAGGGCAGATGTTGCATCTGCTACTATAATGGCGGTTGTTGTGCTTGCTGCTATAATGGTGGCTGTTGTTCCTACTGCTGTGGTGGTGGCTGTACCACCTATTGTACATGAGGGTGAGGGCCCATGCCAACAGGATTTGTGTATCTAGGGAATGGGTGTGCTAATATATGATCCTTGTATGCAGGTGTAATCCCTGCATTTGTCCCCCCTACCATGTAATCCCACCTATTTGGTGGTCCGCGTGCATCTATCATGCTCCAGCCTCTGTCCAACTGCCTCTGCCAACCCTTCTTTGTCTCATCGACAAATCAGGCGTAAGTACAAAACTCCTGCGAGACATCCTAAGGTCGCCCAAACTGTCGTAATACTCATGTCAATAAAAAGCGCTCAATAACACTGATAGTGCACCCAATCAAAGGACATGAGCAGAACATATACGACAGCTCATGTCATGCGTCATCCCACACCTCCGTGGCTATCCATGGCCGCCATATAACTTCTGCCATATCATCTATCTGAGCTCGCCACTGATTAGTCTTTCCCAGTGCTGGCTGAGTCATGGGACCTGTGTACCTGTATATATATAGCTCCAATGGCTATCGTGTGTCATGGAAAATCGGCCTATATATGGGAAGGTGCTCCCAGGCCTAGATCTGTAAAATGACAACTCCTGCCACCATAGTCCATACACCTTGATACAAAATCTCGTGCATCTCATGATACATCTGTGCGAGCATACACTCGCCCCATTTGAAATTCACTGTAGGTGCAGCTAACATCCTCTGCAGAATTCCTCCCCAACCGCACTCCAATCGGTGTTGACCTCGACTGAGAACCAAGTGGCAAGTCAAGAAAAGCGCCAAGATAACCGCCAGTGGGTGATCCACGCGGTAGAGGCTTGTCAAATCCTCCCAAGAGATGGCCTGACCCATCACTAGATTATCTTGGAAGACTGCTCTTAGTGCCAGTGTACCTGCTCTTAGCTGGGTATCATACTCTACACAAGCCCTATGAAATGGTACTCTCAGGATCCTGTAAATGTCCTCAAGAGTGACTGTCTTCTCCCCCTGCGGAAAATGGAATGTGTTCATCTCCGAATGGAAAAGCTCGACCAATGCACCCAATAGACCATCATTTACCCAAATATCAGGTGCATCATGAAGATATGACAATCCTAGCCCGTCGATATGGGCACCATCAGCTTCTGACAGTCTCTGCAGTAGCTCACCCATGATAGGATGATGCGACTGGAACGCGATATCAGGAAAGTCAACTTGTTAAGAAAGTGACAAAATTAGATCAGTACCTCAACATGATGATTTTTCAAAGCAATGACAGAAAATACAGCTATGGACCTATCCTAAACACATTTTTAAGGCATTGTAATTGACTGACTCTGCGACATAAAAAAATGATGACTTTTTGAACTGAGCAAGATTCCCATGCGAGGAAACTATTTTCCTACGCGAGCTTTCTGCCTCGCGCGAGACAGGATCTCTTCTTGCGTGAGATTCCATCACATGTGATGAAATCTCATGCAGGGTCGGTGCGTACTTCGTGCGAGCACGCGGAAGGGACCCACGCAAGGAATCCCTGACCTGCGCTAGGAATCTGATTTCTTGCGTGATAGGCGACCTAGGCCGGTGCAAGGGAACTGTTTCCTTGCGCGAGACTTGATGCGACAGACCTTAAAAGCTTCAAAAACATGCTAAAATGATCTAAAATTAATTAATATTTGAAATGCAAGATAATGTTTCTATTACTTATAGCTGCGTCATACTCTAGTGGCCAGTTGTGTCGTTGGGAGCGCTTGAATTGGTGTGTATGCACAGGAATGCTATCGATGTTAGCTGGAGCTCTCACCATTACTAAAGTCAAAGGTGAATAATGATTTGAAAATGACCCCTCCGGGCCTTATATAGCTTTTGACCCAATTTTCAAAAGTGCTCCATTTTCCGCAAAAGTTGCACCCTTGGCTAAATGGACCATTCTGAATCCATTTTCATGATCAAAATCAAAATCTGCACTCCTAAATAGCTCAAAATTGTGTTTTAAATTTTTTGGGACCGACGCGACTGGACACTTGTGCAATCAACTTTTTGACGTCACTTTCTTGTCAGAGTCACCTCTCGTCATAATTTTCTCAGCTTTTGCAATCTTTTCGTCAAAGTCAATTTTGGTCAACCTTGGCCAAACCTAATCAACAGGACCTCCCGATCGCTCAAAATCGATTCTGCCTTCTCTTGATCTATCTCAGATTTCTCTGGATCTTCGATCTTATTTCTATCTTTGATTTCTCACTCTCAATCATCTTTCTGTTGTGTCATCTTTTGATTTCGCTCCCAAAGTGGCAGGATGATTGCATCATTGAATCTTTTCATGCCATTCTCGAATCAGTCTTATCTTAATCAAAAGTCCCCATCACTAGGGGCATCTCATCTCTTGGGGCATATTCAATTTTTCATACCTTATGGTCAAAATTGGATATTCCATGATCTTGAATCTCTAGGGGCATCTTGATGTCTCGCATCTTGTCATCTATCTTTCTAGGTATTTGACAAATCTAACTCGGATCCTCAAGAATCATGCTTCGTTCTGGAGATGATTCTTGAAATCTCATTAGGTATTGGGGTAATCTAACCCTAATTCCTAAAAGTTATGCTTCATTCTAAAGATGGCTCTCAAAAACTCTTTAGACTGTTATCTAGGCAACCTAACCTGGATCTCGGAGGGCTAACCTTTGTATTGGGGCAATCTAACCCTGATTCAGGATATAGTCCTAAATCTTCATTAGCTATCAGTGGACATTGGGGAAATCTAACCCTGATTCTGATCTTCTCTCAAGTGGTATTTGGACCATTGTCTCCTAGCAGCGTGGCAAAGTATAACAAAGTTGAGAAGAAACTAAACATGCCTGGGCTCTTTCCAAATCTGCAATTTTAGAGTCGTTGTCTTCGAGCCCGGCAAATACAATGCTTTTTTTTCAAAGCGTGTTCACATGTGAGTCTTTAATTATTATTACTATAATATGGCCTATGTTCTTTTTCAAAAGCATTTGCCGTCCATACTTTGCTTTCTATAAACCTACCATAAGGTTCTATAAACCTGCACAAACGTACCATAATTTCCATATTATCAGCACCATAAAAAGCCCAAATTGCTGAGCCACGCTTAATGGTATCTAACGTAGTCATATTATCACAAAGACCTGAATTCTATGAAGTGCTAAAGTTTACCACCAAATTGATCTACAACAATATTTAGGACAAATGCTCTTCGAATAAATACTAGTTTATTTTACTTGAAAAATTTAAGATGTGCAAGAATTCCTGTAAAAGTGAAGGTTGTGATCAAAATACTCAAGAGAGGTGACATCAATGACATAAATGACAGCTATCATTTGTATTCAATTTTTACAAGTGCGCGTATCAATATGTTTAGAATGATATCAACATATCTAGAATGATATAATTTTACATATGTTTATTCTAGACATAAATTAATACATACATATATGTAATTCAGTCCTCTTAGTGTGCCCTCTTTCAGTACAACAATTCTCGTGTGCAAAGACTTTTTTTTTTTTTAGTTAAACTAAAATGACTCCTATTATTTCAAATTCAATTCATTTTTCAAAAGAAGTATGATATACGGTTGGAAACTTAAATTGCTCCTCCTACGTGACATTCACTTCATTTTTTCAAAATGACAATTGATATGATCAACTATTGTACATTACTTTTAAGTATTTAAATGTAACTTAAACTATCCCTTTGATCAGTCCAAAAACAAGTACTAATAATCAATTCTTTATATCTTCTACACCATTCAGGTAAAAAAAGCTAAATTTAGTATGCTATCAACTATATGTAATCAACTGAATTTCCACAACTATCTAGCATGCTTTTTTAAAGTTCAATTTGGCATGTTCTCAACTGTATGAAATCAACTAACACAAAACAAATATATCTATTTTTTGAAAAAGGAAAAGGACTCTAGTTGTGTGATAGCTCTTGTTTGTATATTTTTCTTCCCTATTTGAAAATCATATCCCCTCTGTGGCCATGTTCACTTGGAACTCGCTCATCAAATTTAAATCACCTTTTGACTTCAAGTCATGATATTTCACCATATTTCACCTCAATTTGTAGCCATTAAACATAGATGACCTCTCATGTTAGAAACCATGTCTAAGCAGGTTTTCACATCTTTTTTCCGTAAAATTCACCCTAGCTTTGCATACATCAAACTTCAAGTGTATTACTACTTAGAAGATACAATTGTTGTGTTTCCATTCACTAAATATTGCCTAGAACTTGTCCTTCCATTCACTAAATATTGTCTTGGACTTATACCTAGCCTCCTTCAAGTATTGTCTATAACATGCATAACGTCAATTGCTTTAACACGTGGAACATACCCAACATGGACTTGAATCCATGGCATTATCATAGTCTCATTGTAAATAATCCACTTTTTCACTTGACTATGCTCCACTGCCCCAAAAAAAAAGACAAAGGTTAAAATAAAGAGATTCACTTGATGTTATACTCATCAAGAAATAATGTTAATGGACCATTCAATTGTTTTTAAACTGGGAGGTTGAATGCAAATCCTGTGGATTTTTCTTCATTCATTTAATTCTTAGATCTCACATGCATCATCAATGGAAATTGATAATTGTGAGTTTTATGCATTTAAGTCTTAGATATCACATGCATCAGCAATGGAACTTGATAACTGTAGACTTATATTGAGAATATTCATTAATTTAGGAAAATAAGAATACATTATTCTTAACAGAACTACCACAATGTCAAAAATTAGTTCTTCATAAGTTGCATATGAGGAAAGAATATAATAAAAAAAATTTATCATATTGACAATCAGGAGAACATTTGTATTAATCCTAAAGCATGTTTTTATGTAGTGTATGCCCTTGGAAAATCCTCTCATAGTCTACTAAAATTGTACTACTAGAAGAATAAAAGAATTGATATTTGATGTCATTGATACATGTATGTAAACATAAAAAAAATAATACATATATATCCTTTTAACATTGGGTTTAAATGCCTCTTGTTGTCATATTCCAAAGAAACAGAATATCATATTGACCTTCTCGGATGTTATTTACAACAAGGAGAAAAAAATGGATATGCACTTTCACTAAATTATCTTGTACAAAATATGAAACTAACAATAGGTCATATGTCAGATAACTGAATCAAATTTCAAATAGAAACTAATCTAGCATCGATACATTAGGAAAGTAGGTCTGGACTCCAACATTTTCTTAATTGTGTTTGAATGGTTCAACATTTTCCTATGATGTTTTACCATAATCTGACATAATTCTCATGAAAAACACTAAATTGAAATAGTTTAGTAAATGGCAAGGAACCCAACTACATCACAGCTATTGGTAAAGTAATTTTTACAATTGACTTTTGTGTCAAGAGGTGGTTTGTAATGTTTATGTCATTTGTAGTACTTAATTTTGAAAGGATTAGTAAATTGAAAAAGTTTAGTAAATGGCAGGGAACCTAACTACATCACAACTCTTGGTAAAGTAATTTTTACAATTTCCTTTTGTGTCAAGAGGTGGTTTGTAATTTTTATGTCATTTTTAGTACTTAATTTTGAAAGGATTAAACCACTGATTGTTTATTTACATTTTTTCTTATGGAGAAGTGTTAGAGGAGTTGTAATTTTTAGTTTTGATCATTGAGATTCTTTTTATTTAAGAATAGCTTGAGAAATAACTATGTTTTGAATTCTTCAATTTTGTTTCATTTGTGTTTCTTATCATGTATCAAAAATATATTTCATTCAAATTATTTTGTATATTTCATGTTGTTTATTTTCTTATATTTTTATGTTTATTTTATTAATGTATCTTTTCATTCATAATGAATTTCATTTAGACTTTTTATGTCATAGAATTGACAAAATATTTTTATTGAGATAGACATGTTTGTATTTATCCTTTCAATGTGAAAAAAGTATATTGAACATATGTCTTAAGTTCTGATTAAGTAAAAATGGGTTTTACAAGGACCCAAAACCTTTACAAAGTATAAGAGTTCATCAGGTTTTACAAGGACCTGAAACCTAAAAAGAGTTAATACAAATATTCAACGAAGAACAACAACAGCTGTGCCGAGGCACCCAAAAGGAAAGGAAACTACAAATAAAAAACCGAGTAAAAAATTCCCACAGATAATAACAATAAAGACAGGGACAACAAAAACCCAAAAAGATAGTAAAAAAGGAAAGCTACATTCCCTGCACTAGTTCCTGGGCCTCAATCAACATAACCTGCATATTACTGATCATATTCCCTGCACTAGTTTGTGGGCCTCGATCAACATAATTATTGTTCAGGTACCTGGGCTAGTAGCCTCCTTCATCTATCTGCAGTCTTTCTCCTGGTTGTCCTTGTCAAGCTTATCCATCAAGATCTATGCATGGTCAGTATAAGCTTTTAGACTCACCAAACATTGCTCCCCAATTTTCTTCACTGTTCCCTCCAACCTTTCCACCTTGATTTTCAGGTTCTTGATCTACGTTACACTATCATCCTCCTCTTCCTTTTCTTTGATTTCCTTAATCTATCTCTCCATAGTCCCCACTTTATTAACAAAATCCACTTGGGCTTCCAATTTATCTACAGCTTCTTTCATTTCTTCCAAACAAACAGACAGTTTTTTCCCCAATTCCCATGCTATTCAAAATATTAATTTCATCCCTCATAATTTCAATTTGTTTTTTCATATTAGCATTATCATCAATCAGATTACTCACCATACAGGTAAAACCCATAATGCACTCTTTAGTATCCACCAGCTTTTGATACTCCTCCATATCCACATTATCAGGGTAGCCACAATGTTCGTGCCCAATCTCTTTCTCTATTCTTATTTCCTTATTACCCTTTGTAATATCTTACTCCTGCTTATTATTATCAGCCCTAGGGATTTTTTCCTCATTCTTATCACCTTTTTTATCCTCCCTATTATCACATATGTCCTCCTCCTCATGGTTCTCCTCTGTTTTTCCAATCACATCTTCCTCCTCCGAAGTCAGATTAATTCTCCTCTTGCTGGAGTACTTGTTCTTTCAATTTCCCTTAGCTTTCTCCTTACCTTCCCCACGTTACCTTTTCTTTGAGTTCTTATTCTCCCCCTTCTTCACTTCCTCAAACTCATTCTTTGTTTCTGTTTCTTCCTCCTAAATCTTCTTCTTAATCTACTTTTTCCCTTTTTTCTTTTTACTCCCCTCCAACATATCATCATCAGCGTCCTTTTCCATTTTGGATTGTTCAGAAAAGGGCTTCTTCTGGGTTTTCTTTGCTGATGAGCCCTTTTTATTCATTTTAGGGGTTTTGTAACCCTTCGACTTCTCTTCACTATCTTCAGTTTCTTCTTCATACATGTTGTCATTCTCATCCCCCTCCGTATCTTCCACGTCCTTCAGAATCTTCTTCCCCAAAGGTCTTTCCACTTTTTTGGTTTTCAGCACCTCATAAATAAGCAACATAAGATCCTGGTGGGATGCATAAGCCCCCTTCAGATCTTTCTGCAAGCTAGTAATGGTAGCATCTAATGAGCTAACCAGATAATAGGGAAAATTGACTTTTACCTCATGTCTAAAATGGTTTAGTAACATAAAATGGTGTCCATACACTCTTGTAAACCTTCCATCGAGCGTGACATAACCGATAATCACATAAAGAACATACCTCAAGGGTCTGGAAATGCGCTTTAGATTGTGGTAGGAGGCATCAACCTTGACCAGTCTGGCCTTTTCTTTCTCAGTTTCTGAAAAAGTCTCCCATGCTTTATCGAAAAATGCTCTATCTCTAAAGAACTTAATACCATCCATACCCATACCAGTAGCTTTAGCAATGATCTCCTCTGTAACCTCCATATACTGATCACCCACCAAAATCTTGCCCTCTTTCCAAGTTTTCGTAAAGGTCCTCATGATAGAAGGGTTACGGCCATGGACTCTTTCCAGATACACAGCCAACCCACCATCTTTCAAAATCTTCTAGACTCTTTGGTTTTTTCTCCACTTGTTTCAATTAACAGGCTTTACCTTTTTCTTATTTCTACCCATTTTTTCCTTCTAGTTTTAAAACTATTATTTTTGTGATGACTACTAGTAATGCCAAAATGATTAGCACACCTCTTTTTTCGCAAAACCAAAAAAACCCAGAAAGCATGCCAAATCCAACTCAGAATCACCATTGGGTACTTACACCTCCATAGGTAATAAAGACACATCACCTCTACATAAATGAACTTAATGATACTTACCATTTATGATTACTTTGTCGACGACTCCTCAATCGATCACTATCAAGCAATAATTTGGCTTGAATAGGCATGTCATTTCCATCATTACAATGTATCACCACATCACTCTTACAAGTTGTATTGGCCGCCTAGTCAGCCGCGCCATTTGTCTCCCAAAAGTTATGTGAGATAACACAATTCTTGAAGGATCAAATGATATCTTTAGCTTTTTGAATGGTATTATAGATAGTCCATGAAGCGTGAGTATCATTATTCAAACTTTTAATAATGTTGAGAGAATTTCCCTCTAACCACACTTTAGAACAACCTATCTCTTTAGCTAAAATAAGACCTTGAAGAGCAACATAGGTTTTAGCCTGATGGTTCGTTTGATTACCAATGGGGATGGCTTTAATTCCTTTACATACACCATTTTCATCTCTAATGACAATGCCACACCTGTAACCCCCATATTTCCCTTAGAGGCACCATCAAAGTTAATTTTTTGCCAGCCTTTAGGGGGAAATCCCATCTAGCATCCTCTCTCTTAGCTTTTTTATCCTATTTCTTGAAGTTCCCTTTGATTTTCCAATTGTTGAAAAGGAGGATGTCATTCTCATGTAAGGGTTCTATAACTTTATCCTGAAGCAGTAAGTTTTCTTTAATGGCTCTCTTAATTTTAAAGAAAACCTCCTTCTCACTTGTCATTTTCTCCTTGAACACTCTATCATTTCTCTCTCTCCAAACCCCCCAACAAACATGAGGAAGAACAAAATTCCAAACCTTGATAACAGTATCATTCTTTGAAGGATAGTTCCAAAAGTTAATAAGACTCTTCAAATCTTCAGAAAAAACCCACTCTCTTTTAAGGATCTGGAGAAAATCCCAAATCCTTCTAACATAGGGACAGTGAATGAAGATATGGTCCACACTTTCCTCCTCTTGCTTGCAGAGGTAGCACCTGTTCACTAAAGTCATACCTCTTTTTTTAAGATTATCAATATTCAAAATTTTATTTTGCATCATAATCCAGAAAAACACATTAATTTTTGGGATAAGATCCTTAATCCAGACTTTCACCCACAGAGGCTCATTTAGGTCCTCAAATTCTAGATGGTACAGAGAAGAGACAGTTAAATTACCATTTGTGTTGTATTTCTAGATAATCCTATCTTCTTCCTCAATCAGAGTGATGGAATTGAGAATTTTATTAAGATGACCCAGCTTATTATCAATGATAGATAAGTCCTTCCAGTGATCCCTGTCCCAATAGTCTTCCACTTTCCTTCCAAAAATGGTTTTGCATTGATTCCAAAAAATCCCCCATTCAGGACACTCCCTAAGAGGGGTATGAAGAATCCACTCATCTTCCCAAAAAAGGATCTTGCTCCCATTTCCCACTTTCCATTTGATTCCTTTTTTAATACTGTCTTTATTTTTCATAAAAAATTTCCATGTAAAATACCCTCCCCCCTCCCTGTCCTCATTCAGAAAGGCATCAAGATTAGGTCGTTCCTTATTATATTTGTTGTCTCATATTAAAGTCCACTCTTCTTTCGAATTGTAATATCTCCATATAATTTTTGCCAGGAGGTGCTCATTCAAGTTTTTAATTCTTCTTAACCCTAAACCACATTTTTTGATTAGTCTGCAAACTTTTTCCCAATCCATAGAAAAAAAATTTGAATCCTTTCAATAGCTTGACCAAACTTTTTGGGAATTTTAAAAATGCTCAAAGAATAAAGAGGGAGACCGTAGAGAGTATCTCTGAGAATCTGGATCTTACCTGCTTGACTAAGCAATAGCCATTTCCATCTAGCAAGTTTATTGTGAAATTTATCCACTAAAGAACTCCATAAAGTATCAGGAGGTTCCAAATAGAGAGGAATACCAAGGTAATTTCCAGGAATAGTCCCTAGATCACATCCCAAAATCCTCATGATTCTCATCTTTCTTCTTTCTAGGACATTGAAAAGCTAAACAAAACTCTTTGCCCAGTTGATAGTTTTGCCAGAGGCTGTCCCATAATTGGTCAAGGCTTTCTTTATATTGCTAGCATTTTTAACAGAAGCCTCTCCCATAATCACTGAGTCATCAACAAACTGCTGATGAGAACAAACTTGATTAGCAGAAGAAGGATTTAGACCTTTAATATCTCCTTTCCTTGCCTAGTTCTCCATATTCCTACCAAGGCATTCAACCATGAGGATGAAGAGGACAGGAGAAAGGGATCCCCATGCCTTAAATCCAAAGGCCTTCAGAACTTGCACAAGAAACTCCCAGTCCACTCTGTCATAAGATTTTGACATGTCCAGTTTGAGAAGAAGACCCTCCTTTCTAGACATCATAAGAGAATGAACATTGTCATGAATAGTAATGATGGAGTCCATGATTTGTCTCCCAGGCACAAACCCATTTTGTTGCAAAGATATCAAGGAAGGGAGAATCACCAAAATCCTAGTAGTCATGACCTTAGAAACATATGTCTTAAGTTTGATTTGAGATAATGTTTTAATATATTTACTTTCTTATAATTGGTCCATATTTGTAAATAGTTGAATCTTTGTACTTAGTTGTAGTAGTATATAATCTTATGATTTTCAAATATAGTAAAATATATGCATCAAAGTTTATTTAAATTATCTATTTTATTCTAATAATTAATTTAGTCATTATCTATAGTTTCATCATATAAGATAGATATCCAATGTATGCTTCCTTATATGTTAGTAGAAGGATTTCCTAACCACTATTATTATGATCCAATTAATTAAAAAATTAAAAATGAATATTTAGTTGAGTATCTCAATCTTACAATTTGATCCAAGTTTGCCTTTGTTCAAATATTCTTAATTTGAAGTTATAATTGTATAAAGACATTCATTTACATTCATTTTAAGAATTATTCAATCATTAAATATTGTTCATCCACTATTTCTTAGCATCGATTGATCACATAAGAACATCATCTATCATCACAACATATATAAATCACATAGCAGTTGTTCATGCACATGTTTGAAAATTTATATCTATTAAGAAAATTTTCAATGGACTACTATCTTGATAGAAAATCCTAAGCTTGGTACACAAAAATATCATCATCATCATCATCTAGCAATTTAATTTTAGATAATTCACAATATAGAATCTAGAGAAAATTAACATTAA
>MU226392.1:201102-211580 GCA_018584345.1 Thuja plicata | reverse complement strand
CATCTAGCAATTTAATTTTAGATAATTCACAATATAGAATCTAGAGAAAATTAACATTAAAGTTTTTAGGCACAATATAGATTTATAATTATGAAATATAATTATAACTCCAAAGATAATCTATGCACATTAGCTTAACTATTGTCAAGATTGGTCTTTCGCTGTAGAGGCAATCATTCTATTTACTTATTAATTATATTTTGACATGATCATGCTTGCTATCTAATATTATGTGGATTGAGCCACCATTTTCTACTCCATCTACGACCAAAATCATATCATTATGTTTGCGTACTTAAGTATAATTAGTTATCTAATTAGCATAAGAAACATAAGTTCCTATTTAAATATTAGATAAACTAAGTCTAAAATCACTTTTATAATAGCCTATAGTTATGTAATTATTAGTACAATATAAAAAAGTAAAATTTATATAAACACTATTTAAGGTAGATCATAAAAAAGGGGATCTATTTAAGGAAATTTTCTAGAGGATGATCTAAATCTTTCCATCCATCATAGGGGATGGGATTAACAAAGGATATAGTAAGTAAATAGTAGAGTTCTTGAAATGCATCTATAATTTAGAGTGTCACTTGCCTTCTCATGGATTGTGTTTATGTTACACAACTTTCCCATCTTGTCCAATTTTTGGCTACAAGTGGAGTAAATGAGGCATCCACAAGGGTAGAGCCCAGCTTGTATAGTTTATGTCATGCTTCTTCATCTTTTCCTTTTTCTCTACATATTTTTAGGCCTGGTTTGAACCCCTTCATGTCTTGAAAACCCTATGGAAGGCTCTTAAACCCTAGTTCTTTGATGGCCCATTCTAATTATAAGTTACTTTTCATGCCACTTAAGTGTCTCTTTTTCCATGTGCGCTTTATCCTCTTATGCCTATCTCTTAATCTTGCAATTGGAATAGAATATTCTTATTCATTCAACAACTTGGCACGACCTTTATCTCTCAATCTCTCGACGAGATCGAATATGCTTTTTAGATTTGGAGATTACGCGCAAGTTTTCAATCAAGATTTGATCTTATGTTTGTCCCCTGATCTCGTGATAAACTCAGAGTTAAAGCCAGTATTTAGTGACATGGAGATACAAAGGGATTCAGTGCTTGGGGTTAAGGATGAGGTAAGGTAAAGGTCAGACTTAAGATAGATCGACCATCAGTGCAATGCCTTAATCATTGAGATCAAGCTTGAAGGTTCATTGAGGCATCACGCTTAGTTGACGCATTTTTGTCGTAGGCCAGGCTCTTAGTGGAATGTGATGTCATCTTGCAACGGAAAAAATCAGACGGTCGTTGCAAAGCCTTTATCACTAGATCAAACCTGAATATTCTTCAAGGCATTGCGTCGTTGTGCCACATGGACAATGCGGAAACCTTTCTGCGAGGTCTGAGGGAAGTTAATCTACAGTTAAGTTTCAATGTATCATATGGTCGGCGCTTTCCCTCGATAGCCAAGATGAATATTGTTAATGTTCAAGGCTTTGTGCCATCATTCCACGTGTCTATGGTGGGGCCAGGCTGAAATCAGTGGGAAGTTAAAAGGTGGTTTAGCAAAGATAAATCCAACGGTTTGTGCTTTGCCTTAAAGAAGACATGATAGATAGTTAATGTTCAAGCCATTGCGTTGTGTCGATGCGTGGCAGGTTGTCAGAACCTGGGCTCGTGAATGGCTAGTTAATCTTTGAGAAAGTTCCTTTTCATCCTATGGTTGGTGTTATGCCTTAAGACCAAGATGCACGACAGATAGTCTTTGAGCCATTGTGACATCATTCCACATTTCCATGGTGGGGCTGGACTGAGGTTAGAAAGATAACTTGGTAAAGATCAATCAAGTCAAATTTGATCATGTGGATGGTGCTTTTCCTTAGGGTTAAGATGATAGATAAATAATGTTTGAGGCATTGTGCCAAGGTGACATCTGGCATTGCTGACGTAATGGGTCCCGGGTTTAAAATAAGTAAAGACGTGGTAATTTTGTAAAGATTTGACGAAAGGTGTTAAGCCTCAAAGACAAAGATGAAGGTTTTTATCCATTGAGCCATTACAACATTGTGCCACGTGTCAAGATCAAATCCGAGCTTAAAAGTAAGATAAAGATAAAGAAATTCAAGATAGATCTTATGGTGGGCGTTATACCTCAAAGGCCAAGATGAAGGAAGTTAATGTTTAAGGAATCATGCCTGCTTGACATGTGGTAGATCTGATCCTGAGCTCACAGGTGACTTAAAGGTGATTGACGGTTCTATTTTAAATTTGATAAATATTCAAACCTGGGCCGTTGATTGGGCATTTCCACAACACCTGTGACCATTTACATTTACATTCAAATATTCAAATCATTTCTTAGATTTTCATGGCGGTGGCGATGTGTTCCAAATTGCAGAGAAGGCAGATGGATCAGGTTGATCTGTATACTCAAATTCTACTCAAACTTATGGTGATGAGAGATATCTTTGAGGCTAATCTAGGGGAGGTTGTATATACATTTTTTTAGAAGCTTTTGTAGCTAGTTTTTCTGAGCTTATGCAATAATTTATGTGAAATTCTCTTTGCCCCCATGTTTTCATGTGTTTATAATTTCTCATTGAGATTCAGATTATGCAAAGACTCTTTGTGACATTTTCTCTGTGCCTGGGTTTTCTTGTATGTATTTCTCTTATTGGACCATAATATAGTGACTAATATTGGAGAAATCTTGGAGTTCTTGAGCCCTCTTTCTTTCTGCATCTCTATGCACTATTGTGGATGATTGATATAGATGATCTTGTGGATTTTATTCATCCCCTGTCATTTTGTCTCATTTCTATGCCTATTTGTTGGAGTGAATGTTTGTTTGCAGGTCATAGTCCGTGTCTATTTATTTGAAAAGCTATTTTTTTGTGAAATATTTTCTTTCCCTAAATAGTCTCTTTCCATCTCATACCTCTCTATGAAACACTTTTTGCAAACCTATTTAGGAAGTTGTGCTTGTTTTCACTTAGAGATTTCATGCTAATGCTTAGTCATTGTGTTATGATTCATGCCTTTTTCAATGTATCACCTTTTAGATTAAGTTTTGCTTTATTCTCTTTCAGTTCTCCTTCTATCCCTTTTCCTCCCAAGTTTACTTTTCAAGTTTAAAGAGCAAAATAGGTAATTATCCAAGAGGAACCAGCCTAGTATCTGGAGGTTTCACTTCAGTTAGCAAAGGTCCAACAACCTGGAAGTGATTCCCATGTTATACCAGATCATTAGACTTACGATTTTAATAGGGTGCAAATTTGGTGTATAACAGTTCTGGCACGCCCGGTGGGACCACAAAAGAGGTTCATCTTGTTAAATTATGTTGTCTCTGATATGCTGATAATATGATACAGACCTAAAATTGGTTTTTTCTTGCATATCTGGCGACTCTGGAAAGGTCTACTAGTTTCAAAATATCAAGTGATGGTATGTTTCGAATCTTTTATATTAAGACTTCCAACTTATTACATGAGTAGAGATGGCATGTTCTTATTGATAGTCAGGTTACTCACCGTCTTATCATGAAAATAATGCTCAATGGGCTAATAAAAAACCATATGAAAACCATCCAAAAGTGGATTTTAGTCCAAGCTACCATATCATAGCATGTTGTCAATATGTTCAATATGCCCCCAATTAATATGTCCCTGCATAAGCTTATGAGTATGATATCCAATGTAAAGCATCATGGGCACAAAAGAAACAACAAGGAAGTCAAGGGCAGCAAGTTCATCATGCTTACCACCCACCCCACTACTCAACCTGGTGGGCAGCATAATAAAAATTATAACCAATCCCAAGGAGACTATTTCATGCCTAATCAGCATGAAGATATTTCCAATCAGCCTCAGAGCTCAGACTTTGCTGGAATGAAGGAGGGGTATGAAAAGACAAAAAAATATTTTATTTGACTTGATTAAGAAAGCGTATGAGATTAGGGGGCAGCAAGACATGGAAGCTCTAAGTTATGAGCAGGATTTATTTACCAACCAAGTGGCAGAGACTCTAAGTGATGAGCAACAAAGGAACCAATGGGAAGAGGAGAGTGATCGCCAAATTGGTGTCAGGGAAGTAGAGCTAAAATTACAAATTGCTAAACAAAAGGCTCTTGAGTGTAAGGTTCCAAGCTTTAGTCCTTTTGGGCAAGGCGAGTCTCCTAAATCTCATGAGTTTAGAGTTCCAAGTTGGAGTACTCCCATGTTCCAAGAGCCTACAAATGAAGAACTTACAGAGCGTTCATTTCCAAGTTTTAGTGACATCCTTCTAGAACATGAACCTATTATAGAACAATTGCAGCCCTGTTGTGATCAACAACAGCCTGAGGATTATGTTGGGAAGAGCCAGTTGCAAGTGAGCAACACAAAAATGATAGGTTCTTCAATTTTCCAAGCTTTAAAAAGAGTCTAGCCCCTAAGACTACCTCTGAACACTCTAGCTTTGAAATCCCAATCTTCAAGCATCATCACCCTTTGCAGAGCACTATATCTAAGGAGATTTAGTCCACCACTCTACAAGAGCAGTCTGTTCAAGACAATTGTTTATCCCAAGAGCCCCCTCACGTCTCTCAAGATACTAAGCTATCATGACAACTTTGATGGACTCCACCTCATGGCTATGAGATGCCAAGTCTTTTTAGGGATACTAGTCAAGCATTAGAGAAAGGACTTATGGTGGATGAGCCTTCATGTGATAAAGAAGAGAGAAAATTAGTGTTGGTGTTGAGTGATGACTGTACTGGTTAAGAAAACAAGGAGAAGAAAAGGAAATTGATGTTCAACTTGAACTCATGGTTGATTTGTTCAATGGGCTTCCCTTTTTTGTTGAAGGAGAGGAAGACATTCCATGTTACCTATGGATGAAAGTCAATTAGGACAGAAGGATCACCATCAGGAAGGGGGTGACAAAGAAGAAGATGCCATGTCTTTATTTGATGAGCTGCCTAGTTTTGTTGAGAAGGATGAAGAAGATAGCATCATGACCACATCTGCAATTTTGCAATAGCAGAAGGGACTGGACCTTGATGATATGCCAATTCATGAAGCTGTAGCTACGAAAGAGATTTTCCAAGGAAAGAACATGGACAAAAAACTCGAAGAAGATTATTTTTCCAACATTAAAGAGGTTTTTTGTTACAAATTAAATGATGAATCCCTATTCCCTGGAGCATAGGTTTGATGTGATGTGCCTATTAAGGAAGGCCTAGTCTTGGATTTCTCTCTTCCTAAGGATTTCATGCATGAACATGAGTTGGAACCAATTTAGAATTGGTAGTTTTGAAGAGCTCCCTCCTTGTTTAATTGAGGATAATGAACCTCTGACCATGAAGAATAAGTTGATGAGACTTCCTGTGGTGCAAATTAACTCTCAAGATTTGGATACAAATCATAAAAAATAAAGCATCAAGGAGAGTTCTAATTTTAGACTTTCAAGAGGCTTCCCCATTAGATTCTTGGCCTAGGAGGAGTTTAATGAAACATCCTCATATGATCTATTTGAGGTGAGTAAGTTTGATCCTATTTTCCAAGAGGAAATTCTATATCTTCTGACACATTTTTATGTGCCTCATGTCTCATTATCTATCCTCATTCTTATAATGCAAAATATCTTGATAAGGAAGGGTAGCTATTTTAACCATACGGTGAGTGGTTTTGTTTGACCAGTTTTCTATACTAGTTAGTTTAGGTCAGGTTAGTTTTTCCTACTTTCCTCAAAGTGCTTGTGCACAGTTAGTTATTTCTACTTGTATATAGCTCTTTTCCTGTTTTGGTTTGTTGTTTCCTCCTCCTAGTTTCAGTCCTCCTGCCTCCTAGAAGTATCTTTTTTCTCCTATGTAGACTCCTTGCCAAATGGAATATCATAAGGCCACTGGTTTTATTTGTCTAGCAAGTTGAGATCCAACAGAAATGGCCAAAAATGTTACCCAAATATCTCATCATGTCCAATTTTTGGCTACAAGTGGAGTAAATGAGACTCCTACAAGGGTAGAGCCCAGCTTGTATAGTTTCTGTCATAATTCCTAGTCTTTTAATTGTTCTCTACATATTTTTAGGCCTGGTTTGAACCCCTTCATGTCTTGAAAACCCTATGGAAGGCTCTTAAACCCTAGTTCTTTGGTGGCCCATTCTAATTTTAAGTTACTTTTCATGCCACTTAAGTGTCTCTTTTGCAATGTATGCTTTATCCTCCTATCCTCATCTCTTAATCTTGCAATCGGGGGGGGGTGGGATATTCTTATTCATTCAGTGACTTGTCATGACCTTTATCTCTCAATCTCCCAACGAGATCCAATATGCTTTTAAGATTTGAAGATTTGATCTTACGGTTTTCCCTTGATCTCGTGATAAGCTCAAAGTTAAAGCCAATATTCAGCAACTTGGAGATACATAGGGATTCAGTACCCGAGGTTAAGGATGAGTTAAGGCAAAGGTCAGAATTAAGATAGATCAATTTTCAACACAATGCCTTAATCACTGAGATCAAGCTTGAAGATTCATTAAGGCATCACACTCTATTGAAGTGTGTCTGCGGTGGGCCAAGCTCTTAGTGAAATGTGATGTCAGCTTGCAGGCGAAATCAATTGGACAGTCGTCGCAAAGCCTTTATCACCAGATCAAACTTGAAGATTCTTCAAGGCATTACATCATTGTGCCACGTGGCCAGTGGGACCACCTTTCTATGAGGTCTGACGGAAGTTAATCTATAGTTAAGTTTCAATGTATCATGTGGTCAGCGCTTTCCCTCGATGGCCAAGATGAAGATTGATAATGTTCAAGGCTTTGCGCCATCATGCCTCATGTCTATGGAAGGACAAGCTAAAATCAGTGGGAAGTTAAAAGGAGGTTAATTAGTCAGGATAAATCCAATGATCTACGCTTTTCCTTAAAGTAGAGATGATAGACAGTTAATGTTCAAGCCACTACGCTATGTCGACACGTGGCAGGTTGTCGGAACCTGGGCCCATCAGCAAGTAGTTAATCTCTGAGCAAGTTCTTTTTCATCCTGCAGTTGGTGTTATGCCTTAAGACCAAGATGCACAAAAAATAGTCTTTGAGCCATTGTGACATCATACCACATGTCCATGGCGGATTGGGATGAGGTCAGAAAGGTAAAGGTAAAGATCAATCAAGTCATATTTGATCGTGTGGATGGTGCTTTGCCTTAGGGTTAAGATGATAGATAGATAACATTTTAGGCATTGAGCCAAGGTGACATCTGGCATTGCTGATGTCATGGGTCCCAGGTTTAAAAGCAGTAAAGAGGTCTTAAGTTTGTAAATATCTGACAATGCATTAAGCCTCAAAGATAAAGATGAAGGTTTTTATCCATTGATCCATTGTGACATCATGCCACGTGTCCAGATCATATCTGAGGTTAAAGGTAAGATAAAGATAAAAAAAGTCAAGATAGATATGATGGTGGGCATTATGCATCAAAGGCCAAGATGAAGGATATCGACGACTTTGTTTTAAAGTTGATAAAGATTCAAACCTAGGCTGTTGATTGGATATTTTTGTGCCACCTGTAACCATTTGCGTTGAAATTCAAATATTCAAATAATTTCTTAGAGTTTCATGGCAGTGGAGACATTTTCCAAATTGCAGAGAAGGTAGGTAGATTAGGTTTATCTATCTTCTTGAATTTATGGCGATGAGAGATATCTTCAAGGCTAATCTGATCTTCTAAGATATTTCCGAGTGCATTAATGGACATACTTGACTATTTTTAGGGTTTCTGTATTGTTTAATAGATATCTATTGTAACCCTAATTTTTCCAATCTGATTGGATGGATTAACTCCAGAGCGTGTGTTAGGGGAGGTTGTATATAAGTCTTTTTAGAAGCTTTTGTAGCTATTTTTTCCAATCTTATACAAGACTTTCAGTGGCATTCTCTCTACCACGAGGTTTTCACATGTTTGTAATTTCTCATTGAGATTCAGATTATGCAAAGACTCTTTGTGACATTTTCTCTATTCCTGGGTTTTCTTGTCTGTATTTCTCTTATTGGACCATAATATAGTGACTAATATTGGAGAAATCTTGGAGTCTTGAGCCCTCTTTCTTTCTGCGTCTTTGTGCACTATTGTGGATGATTTATATAGATTATCTTGTGGATTTTGTTCATCCCCTATCATTTTGTCTCATTTTTGTGCCTATTTGTTGGAGGGAATGTTTGTTTGCAGGTCATAGTCCATGCCAATTTAAAGGAAAAGTTATTTATTTGAAATCTTTTCTTTCCCTTAATAGTCTCTTTCCGTCTCAGACCTCTCTATGAAACACTTTTTGCAAGCCTATTTAGGAAGTTGTGCCCTTTTTGACTTAGAGATTTCATGCTAATGCTTAGTCATTGTGTTATGATTCATGCCTTATTCGGTGTATCGCCTTTTAGTTTAAGTGTTGCTTTATTCTCTTTCAATTCTCCTTCTATCCCTTTTCCTCCCAAGTTTACTTTTCAAGTTTAAAGAGCAAAATAGATGATTATCCAAGAGGAACTGACCTAGAATCTGGAGGTTTCACTTCAGTTAGCAAAGGTCCAACAACCTAGAAGTGATTCCCATGTTATACCAGATCATTAGACTTACGAGTTTAATAGGGTGCAAATTTAGTGTATAACAGTTTAAACCTTAATGTCTTCTATAATATTCATTTTTTAGAATAGTCCAGCCAACCCCATCATCTTTACTACACTGAATCTTGACTTGTAAAGAAAACTTTTCCATTCTTTCTTGCTCCTCTGTTTTCCTCTAGTTGCAAGGGAAGCCAAAACTAGATCCCCAATTATTTCAATTGGCTTATTTGTCTTTGATGCTTCTACCATCATGTTTTCTGTCACTATGAGTTTTTCATTCTTAGGAAAACCCTTGTGGCAATTTCAAAGGATGTGTAGAGAACTCTCCTCATCCCAGTCTAGAAACACATTCTGCACCACCCACACAAAATACAATCATAACCTAAAAGCTCAAATAATGTATGCAAAGCTCTTTTGAAAAAATTAAACTAAGTAAGATGGTGGACAAGAGTTTTTTCACATTAAGAAATATGGCATCTGCAATGGGTATGCTATCAAACAAGTTGCCACCCACGCTCTCTATTCCTATGTAAATATTGCTTTGACAAGATTATGAGGTAAAGTTTTGAAACAAGGAGATTCATTGATTAAAAACCTTCTAAATTCTTATATTCATATATTTTAAAATCTCTCTAAAATATAGAGATCGATTTTAAATTTTAAAAATAAAAATAAAGCAGAAAAAGTAATCTTTATCTAATGTTTTTGCTTAAAAGAAATATTTTTCAACTACACTTTTTTCTTTTAGTGTTTATTGATAAATAGGAGATGTTTTCTACAACAAGTCAAATTGTGATATTGCTATCAGGATTTAACTGTATAGTTTTTGAGACAAACTCATTGATCCATGTTTCATGTTTCATTGATATGGTTGTAAGATAAATATTTAGATGTAGTATGAAGTGTATCTTACCAAAATGTAACAGGGTTGGAATAGAGATGTGTTTATTAAGAATATATAATGTATTAAGAATGATTGATTGATTATCTTGAAATGTAATGCATTGATGTGTAAATTGTTCTTTAAGTTGCCTAGAATGTATTGAATCTCTTAACCTTAAATGAATTGTATTGATTAAGTATTTCAATTGTGATTACGGAGAAGATAAGATGTTCCTTTTTTGTCCTCAAATATACAAATGGGAGATCCAAGTTGATCAACTCCAAAGGAGGGCTAGTACCCAAATGAATCAACTATTTGGAAGGGAGAATAACAAAGGAGATACCTTAAATTCTGTTAATTATATGCATAGAAATGATATATGACAGTAACTGAAGAGACGGGAAAAATGCACTAACCTTGAAATGTTGCAGATCAAAGAATGCTATTTTCTAAGGTCTGTATTGAGTTTCTAGAAAAACTGACAGTTGATCCCAAACTGGAACGCAGAGACGAACAAAACCCAGAAATTTTTTTCCGTTCTGATGTCATCTTATGAAAAAGGTCGACCTTGACCCATAAATGTCAACCCTGACCCAATAATGTCGACCCTAACCTGCACAGATCCGAAAGTGACTTTGTTCGCGGATCTTAGAAGTTTTCCGAAAAGGGTATTCAGATCTAGTCTCAAATCAACTATTTTGTACCTGTACCTACAAGAAAAAGGAGATTTTTTTTTGGGGGGGAGAGGTTTGCCTTGGTCAAACCCCGGTTTTGGAATTAACCTCAAATATATGTAATTGAAATTGCAGAAATGGACAAAGTAAATGCATAAATTCACCTTGCTTGTAAAATTCCTTGTGGAGGATTCGAATCCTTGAGTCCACAAGTATGCTTCAAAATGTGGGATGTAGAAAGGTAGGATGTCTTCAATCTCTTGCTTGTAGATCTCAAACACCAAGTCTTGAATGGGTTCTTGAATTTGGAAGAGGCTTGGAAGAAGATGGAT
>MU226392.1:133159-167389 GCA_018584345.1 Thuja plicata | reverse complement strand
AGAGAGGAGCGTGCAGGAATGGAAAAGGCTGCTTCAAATGTCAGGATTCAGTGTAGTGAAGATCATGGAACTGCCTGGACTATTCTCAAAAATGAAGATTATAGAAGCCATCAAGATTTAAACACAACTTAAGAGTAAATTATTATTCATCATGAGAAAGCAAGTAACACTCTAAATTATAGATGCATCTCTAGAACTTTATTATTTAGTGATTTTCACTTTTGTTAATCCCGTTCTTCGGGGTGAATGGAAAGATAAGTCTCTTTCAATGAAGAGCGATCTTCTTTCAATAAATAATAGTTTTATTATCAAATATTTTTAGTAATGAATTAAAACCATTTCAGAACTATTACCCAACTCCAAAATAAAAATTGTCTTCCAAAGACCTTATACAACCATTAACATCTGAGGACAAGGCATTACTAATACCATATTTTTAGAAGGAAAAGCTTGGATAACTATACAAGGCAAACACCAGACATTGTAGTTTGTTTCAAATGATCTTTGAGCACTCGCAAAAACCCCTGCTTATGAATGCCAGTGGTTTGATGTATTCAAAATAGTGTTACTAATTAAAGTAAATGGTCGATCACAAAAACTGGTTCAAGAAAATCAAAATACAAATGTAGAAATAGTTACGCATTCTTCTCACTGAAGTCAAGTGATTGCCAATGTATTCACTATTACAAAAATATGCATTCAAAAAAGTGGGACATTATTTAAATTTTACTCTTAGCGAAAAATATAGCAACAAACGTGTTCTCCTAAAGATGAGATGACAGCTGTGGTAGAGGCATTATCAAAGATCAACACATGTATAATTATGGATGGACTATTGAGGAGGAAAGGTGATGGTATGATGTGAATGGCGGGATAAATTCGTTGTTTTCATCATCTACCTACTAAACAACATATTACTAGCAATTCATGTTTAAACATCCGCAGAAGAGTAAGGAGACAGCAAGTCAAGAAGGTTAAGGGAATTTAATAAGTATATTTGTAAGTGGGTATTATATTTTAATATATTAATCATTCATCTCTGTGATATGATCGCCTTTTCTGCTCATGAGGTCCCATTCATCTTATTTTAGTCATTTGTGATTACTAATATATCGTTTATTTTTCAATATATCGTTTATTTTTCTATATATTTTTTCCTACAATGTCAGTTCGGGTTCGAATTTGGGTTCGTGTTTGAAGAACCGATTCGCCGGTATGACAAGATTTTGAAAAAGGGGTTTTTGGGTTCGAGTTCGGGTTCATTAGTACAAAAATATGTAATTATATATATATATATATATATATATTGATATTTATGCAGTCTAGAAGCATGAGTTAAGATTAGAATGTCACATAGTATCATAAAAAGTAAACATTTAAACAATAAAAACACTTGTAAATTTGTAATCATAGCATCATGAATCATGAATCCATGATCATACCATCATATACTTCAAATTCAAGTTCAACATCAAAAATTCAAAACATTAAAATTAAATCAGAACATCAGTTCAAGTATCATTGTTTGAAGTTCAACTAATGGATTAATAATTTATTGATATTCTTCTTCTTCTTCATCATCATTTTCTATATGGAGCCTAATAAGACTCGAAGGTTAATTTTTCCCCTTTTATTGACGCAGTTTCCACCCCAAATTATTAAATGGGGGTTTGGGGGCAAAGCCCCCAAGACGGCGATGTCAAAAATTTGGGGTAGAAACCTATTTGGAAGATCATTCAGATCCATTGTTCTTGTTTACTTTTGCATATGTTTCTAGATATTGTAAAATGTTGCAACACTTAAAAGTTATTATCTTTTCCTTGTTAGTAAGATGCCATATGATTTTCTTTCAATAAATACGAAGAGTGTTGTAAGATGTATGTTGAATCCTCACGTATAACTTTATTTGCTGCTAATTGTTTGCAAAAACCCAAATGCTGAATGATCAAGCATTATGCATGGAATAATGTGTTGAGGGCCACACCATATCTGCTAAAAGTTAGGATGTATTGATATTTAGAAAAGACGATTTAATCAGCTCTCTTATGATAGTGTTTCTTAAAATCAAGAACCATCATTAAATGTAACGTAAATATACATCGTTGAACTATTATATTAAGGATGACAAGATAAGCTCACAGTGATCATTCGATTCAACACATCACTTTCGGATTGCCCAACAAAGTCTATGGGAATAGTGGCTGTGATTTTGGCGGTAGGAAGGTTGAGAAAACCGCTTTAAGTGCAATTTTTTAAAATCTACCAAAATACTAGCTTCTATTACAGTTGAGCATATATCGGCAATGGAAGATTCAGCAGGCAATTAAGCATATGAACAGTGTAAAAAAGCTCTGAATAATTTCTTTTGTTGCAAAGATCCTTGTAAACAACACATTTTCCACAATTATATTCCAATCACTCCCCTCCCCTGTTTTGCTCCAACAGCTGCAACTTCAACTACAAGAAGATCTGAGGCCAAACCATTGTTCAAACCCCAAAATATTGATTCAAATGACATAAACCCTAGGAGCCAAATGTCATTTCATTTGAGTATCGATGGTGTGGCGATCATAGAAGCAATGTGCCATTGAGCATAGACTAAGTGTCAATAGTTATTCAAATCCTGGAACAGTCATAAATCAAGATGAATTTCAAGAAAAAGGAACTAGATGGGCTGAATCCCTTTCGTAATGGATATCGCAATTGTATGATCGAAGAAAAAAGACCCCAATAATTATCACAAACGCTAACAGCGCGGCAAACTATAACAAAATTGAGAAGAAATTAAACATGCCTGGGCTCTTTCAGAGTCCGCAAACTGAGAGGCCTTGGCCTGGCCAGCGCCTCGAGAGCCGTTGTCTTCTTCTCCTTCATCCCCCTCCCCGTCGAGCCCGGCAAATACAATGCTTTTTTTGTTAAAAGCGTGTTGACACGTGAGTCTTTAATTATTCCTTCCTGATTTTTCTATGGCATTTAACCTTTAACTCTGTAATATGGCCTATGTTCTTTTTCAAAAGCGTTTACCGTCCAGATTTTGCTTTCTATTATTTTTCTGTGTTAAAGAACCCTCAGAGTTTGCAGAAGAAGACAACAGAGGATTAATAATGGCAATGATTCGGGCTCTAAACCCATTGATTTAATCGAGATTTGGTGTACGGGGATGCAAAAAACATGGCCCAAGAAGCGCAGGAAGCTCAGGATTGCAGAAAATGCATATGAACTCAGAGAAACAAGGAGTCAAGATTTTTGTAAAAATAAGGAGTATGAAGGTTTAGAAGAAATCTAGGGGTTTGAAGATTAGAGAAAGGACTTATCCAGTTCTATGCCTTCGTGAATAACTGTTTCTTTAGGGTCCGTTTGGTGTATGGCATTAACTTATTCAGAACAGGCCTATTTTAAGGACCTATTCTCGGATTAATTAATCCTAAAAATGAAAGCTGGAATAAGCTATTCTGCGTTTGGATCTCATATTGTAGAGTTGGAATAAGGATTATTTTTCATTTTTTAAATTAATTTGAATAATATGTATTTTTAACTTGTGCACATATACACACATCTACATATACACATATATAGACACACACACACACATATACTTGTGTGTATATACACACATGTATATATATATACACACGTATATATACACATGTGTGTATATATACACATATATATACACACATGTATACATATACACACACATGTATATATATATACACACATGTATACACACATGTATATACACACATATATATACACGTGTATATATACACATGTGTGTATATACACACACGTGTGTGTATATATACACACATGTGTATAGACACACACGTATATATACTCACATTAAAAAAAAAGATTAAAAACAAAAATTTAAAAATAAATTTTAAAAAAAAAATCAATAAAAATAAATAAATTTGAATCCACAAATAGCTTATTCTTGAATAAGAAATGAATTCCAGCTTTTTTTTAGAATTAACTAATGCAAGCATTGGCCCCAAAATGGGGATTAGTTTTCTAATTCGAGAATTCAAAAAATGCCACAAACCGAGAATTAAATTATTCTAGCATTAACTAATGCTTATTCTAGGTTAATGCTTGGCACCAAACGGGCCCTTACTGAATAGGGTGACTTCTGCAGCCTTGTCCAACCCCTTACTTATGAAAGGCTTATTACTTTCATCTCTATGTACCCACACTTCACAATTATTAAATTCAAACAATTTTTTCGATTAAATCGATCAAATTTCCACATTCCATTTGAATTAAGTTTGAATTTCTGGTTTTGATTGTGTATGTTTTTGCTTAATTTCTTCAATGTCCAACCATCTCACATCTGTTTCCCCAAAAAAATTTAACATATACATAGCCTATTCTTTTTACAATAAAATGCAAAACCCTGCGACAATATCCTATTCTTCCTACAATAAAATCCAAAACCTTGCGACAAGTTCATAAGACATTGCAACGTTTGGACAAACTGACATAGATGAAATCAATAATAGACACATGAACATCATAATCAACATTTTGGAGAATGCGCTTCTACTCAGTTCTTTTGCTATTGGTCCTTGCTATCAGTTATAAGGTAATCTTTTCCCTGAAGAAAGTATAATCTTCAATTTATTTTTTGCAAGAATTTTGTATCCAAATTTAAGGAAGTGCTTTTTAGTTTATGAGGGAGTAGTGTGCTTCCTTCGTAGTACACCTAAAACAAGCATTGTAATATTGTTTATCACATAGTGAGTGTGATTCTTATTGTGGTTTTTCTCATCTTATTTTTCCACATAAATTTTTTAGTGTTCCACACATAAATTAAATGGAATATATGGTTGATTATTGTTAATTTTTAAGTGCATGCTAATTCACACCCTCCTCTCAGAATTTACAAGTGTTCAACAATTGGTATCAAAGCAAGGTTCTTGAAGGAAACAGTCTAACAACTAAGGTAGATTTGGGATTTGAACACCATGTTTGAGTTTGAGAAAGATTTGAATGCTATGGAAACACAAGAATGGGACATTAAGGTAATTGTGGACCTTGAAGGTGAATTATGGCACTTGCTGGAATGGATGACTATGAAGAAAAGTAGAAGAATGATGAGAAAAATATTGTCCATCTAAAAAGGTACCTTGAAAAATAAAAAATACCTCTAACAATCTTGAAACAAAGCTATAGATCAAGACTAATGAGTGCAATAAATTTGAAGAAGAAATCTCCATGTTAAAGGAGTTGGAGGAAGCTAAAGAAAAAATCAAAGTGGTTGACCCCATTACGGTTGAAGAGGTTGTGATGCTAAGAAAAGAGTTGGAAATTGTAAAGGAACAAATTGAGAATAACCTAAAATTCAGAGGTGGCAATGAAATGTTTGATGAGATGCTCAATTTTCAAAAACCTTTAAGGGATAAAGGTAGACTCAGTTTTGAAAGAAGTTAAAGCACTGAAACTATGAAAAAAATTAAGGAAAGGAAAAATCAAGGATGAATCTAGAAGGAATAATGAGGATCAAAATGACTTTACCCTTATCTAGAGAAAGAATAACTTTAGAAGACCTTCTTGTGCTAAATCCAAGTACCCTCCATCCTTAAATATTAAATATTTCTCATACAATAAAATTGGACATAAATCTAGTGCATGTAGAAGTCAGACCAGATCACAACCTTTCTATAGTCAATGTTAAGCTTTTGAGAATTACTTATTCAAAGAATATTTTTTTGTGCCCTAGTTCTTTATGTGTAGTTACAAGCATGTGTTTAGTGCTTTCTTGAAAGAGTATTGTAGTTTGACCTTGAAAATCTTGTATTAAGGAGTTCGTTTAGGATTCTCAAAAAGAAGTATTTGGAGCATAGTGTAAACCCTAGCTATAGTTTTTTGTGTGTTGGTTCTAGCATGCAGTTTAAAAATCCTAGTTTATTATAGAAAGATCATGACCATTCCCAGGATTGTTGATGTGATAGATGAGCTTTGACATGTGCTCAAGAAGAGACCAAACAAATCAAGTTCAATCGGTAATGTAGGCACTTTCTCCTAGGTACCCCAATGTGTAATATATTCTAAGGATTTATATCGTTATATACTATTTCAAATGAAAGAGCATTATTATCTAAAGATGGTAGAATTTAAAGAGAATACTGTGGTAAATAGTCTCTTGGAATTGAAAATTTAATTTTTTTCCCCTATGGGAAAATAAATTAGAAACTTGCAGTGACTTTCCCTAGTTCAAAAAGGAACGGATTATACAAATTGTTCTAATTTGTATGCATGAAGAATATTTGTGGCTAGACAAGCTTTATCCCATTACTACGGAGACAATCGAAGATGTCACTAACCCATGTGATTTTTGAGATATTCTTATTCTAAAGACTACAAGGAATGAAAAAGTTATAAAATGAATTGGATAAAAGTTTGACAATAGATCACTCTTACTTGATGGAATTCAAGAGATCTAGATGTAGTTTATGCTACAATGAGAACTACATACAAGGTGTATTTTACCAACAGAGAAGGAACTACTACTGCAACTACAATTCAAATCGCATACCATATGGTGAAAGAAAGGAAATACTTTGACTTGTGTTAGGTGCTAAGGAAACATTTCTTTGATAACCTAAAGATGATGAATAATTCAAATTATCCCTTTTGGCATGGTTAATTCATTGTTTTACTCATGTTCTATTTTCTGAAGGTATTACTTGGTGAACAAAATATTGTATGGGATAAGAACATTTCTGTCGGTTCTCAAACCAAGAGACATATGTTAAATTATGTAAATATGGAAGAGTGTGACACAACATTTGGGGATTTTATTATAAAATTTAAAAGGAAATGTATAATAGATTTATAATTCCTAAAGAGATTACAGAGACCTACAAAAAGGACTTTACATTTATGTTTTATAAAGACAATTTATATATTGAACTATGATGCCTAGAACATGTTGGGTTTCTAACTTACCTTATGGAGTCTCTAGAGCTTCTTGGACTAAATATGTAGATATGTTATTGAAAAAACCTATTGATCCAAATGAAAGAAGGTTTGGAACCAATGAGGAAGTTAGTGCAAGAAGATTTTAGAAGAAACAAGATGATCAAGCAGAGAATATGGGAGTAATGTTGGAAGAGAAATATGTTGAGTCATCTTAGTTTGTGTGTAGAAGATCTAGGAGATTTGTAAGTGTCCCTCCTACTTCAAAGATCGGAAAGAAAAGAGGTGGAGAAAAAATCATTGGAACTTAAAAAAAAGGAAGACAAAATATGTAAATATTAATGATGACAATGAAGAGGAGATGGATAGAAAGGAGTCTAAGAAAATAGTTAAGGAAAGAAAAAGAAAGGAATGTCTAAAATGACTAAGAACATTCCTTCTAATTCTGATTTTGAAGAAGACCCTTATGAAGTTATGATTTTCTTTAATTCTATATTTCATCATGATAATTTGCATAAATTTTCTGAAGCATATCCTTTGTTGCCCACATATAATCAAGAATCTATTGAATAATCTATTATAATGTAAATGTTAAGACATAACTTCTCACTGGATGATCTAGTATAAATGAACTTGCAAAAAATCTTGTAGATTTGTTGACTTAGAATAGAGTTGAAGTTGTTAATCTAGAAGGGAAACTAAGGAAACATGTAATTAATTATTCGAGAAGTGTATTGTTTGAAGAAGCCTCTACAATAATGATGAAACTATATCAATAATTAAAAAGTAAAAGATAATTAACATTCTTATGAAGAAAACTAAAGAAGGGAGAGAGAGAAAGTGTTGAAGAAAGCTAAAGAATCTACTACTCAGATTGTTACTCCATATTAGTTTGAAGGTTGTCATTAGTATATTCAAATTGCCCAGTTGGTAACCTATTCAAAGACAGTCTAGACAGTAATGATCACCAAGCACAGAGTTAACTGAGTACAATGATCATCAAGCAACATAATTACTGAGCAGTATACACCGAACACCGAGAGATAGTATTCACCGAGTGAACCAGTAGCTACATAAAATTTTGTAATGGCACATCATCCTAAGTAAAAACTTTTTGTCGAGCTGGATAACTGATAACCAAGATCAAGGAGGACATTAAGTGCGAATGTAATTATTTATTGGTTATGTTTCATATGTATAGATGATCAAGGTAAATTTTGTAAACCGTTGATATTAGGTTTTCTAAGATATTGTAAAACCCTAATTAGGTCAAATAGTTTGATATATGTAAGGTCAAGATGTTATTTTTGGTAGAGTAATGATCAAACTACGATCAAGTATCTTCCACACTAAGGAAATCTAAAGATCAGACAAGGGTTTTAGCACAAGGATTTCATTAAAGCATTCAATTTATTCAGAATAGACACAAGGCTACTGTGTAGTGTAGAAGGCATTATCAATCACAACAAGGTGATAAACTTATTGCACTTAAAGGATCTGATATCATCAATATTGAGATTGTATTATTCAGATCACAATTTCTTGCTACTCTCTAACAATTGTAATAGACTCAAAATCTCTTAACAGAGTAGACTTAACTGTCTTTGCTTAAATCTCCTAATAGATTGCACACATACATTGTGTTACAAAATCATCTCATGTGGTAGATCTAAAAAATCTTATTGTTACTCCTAATAGGGTAAGATCACCAGAAGTGATCAATCTTTGTAATCCCTAACAAGCTACTTTATTACTGCAGTAGTGAAGCTTTGTGGGTTCCATCCCCACCGTAGTTTTTACCTCCTAACAAGGGTTTCTACGATACCAAAATATATGTGTTATGTGTATTTGAGTTTCATGAAAGTTTTATTGTTTTGATTACATGCATTTACATCTCTACAATGGTATTTCATGTATGGTGAAAGAAAACTACTCTTTCGGTTATTACACTCTATGTTTACAAGGATTTGTTTTGAAATGTTTTTAAGGGTACTGATTCACCCCTCCCCTCTCAGTACACACCTTTCTATCATTCCAATAATTGGTATCATAGATATTTCTCTTCTTTAGGAAGTTTAATCACTGAAGAGAAAAGATCTTACGATGGAAAGGTATAAGCTTGTTCAAATGTTGGAATAATGGAAGGGTGTGTACTAAGAGGGGAGGGGTGAATCAGTACCCTTAAAACTTTTTATCAATTAATCTTGAGTACTCATTACTTGCATAACCGACCATTGTAGCTTTACTACTTCATGCATGCACTATAATAGCATAAATATAAATGCATGTAAACAAACATTGGAACATTCATGAAACTCGCTTACACATGACACGAGTGTTTGATAATGCAGAAACCCTTGTTAGAAGGTAAAAACTGCGGTGGGGATGAAACCCACAAAGCTTCACTATCTGCAGAATGGAATGTGTCTATTAGGGCTACAAGTTGTGATCACTTCTGATGATCTTACCCTATTAGGAGTAACATGTTAGACTTGTTAAGTCTACTCAGTTAGGATATTTTAGCAACACAATGTATGTGTGCACTCCGTTAAGAGATTTACAAAAAGACTGTTAAGTCCACCTTGTGAAAGGATTTTACTACTTGCTACAATTGTCAGAGAGTAAAAAAATATATGACCTGATTGTTGCAATCTTACACTGCTGGTTACAGATCCATTAAGTTCTCAAAATGTATATCACCTTATTGTGATGGATAATACCTCTGTTATGCTCGGTAGCCTTGAATGTAATTCTTGATAAAGTTGAATTCTTCTTTATCTATCCTTGTGCATGAAAACCTTTTTCTGATCCATATATGTCCTTGGTGGCTACAATCATCATGTTCTTGATTGATTATTACATCTATATATACAATATTTTGACCTAATTAGGTTTTACGCTTTTCTTGAAAAAATCTAAGATCAAAGGTTTACAACTTGACCTTGATCTCCTAGTTTGCATGAATACAATCAGTTAACTAATTAAATCCATCATTAACGCTTTTCTTGATCCACAAGAAATGGTTATCCAACTCAACAAAAAGCTATTTTAAAGATTAAAGTGCTTTAGCTTACGTGTAGTTGAGATCCGCTTTTTTCGGTGAGATGTTGTCTCTCGGTGTAAACTAGTGCTCGGTGATGTCTCTGTATATGGTTCTTGGTGTTGTCTTTGTAGATTGGTGCTTGGTTGATATACTACTCGGTGTTCAAAATATTTCGGTGACCACTGTTCTCGGTGAATGTTGTCGCTCGTTGAGTGATGTTGCTCGGTGATCATGACCAACCAAAACTGTCTTCTTTTATACTAATGACAACTTCTAATCCTTTAAGGATTATCAATCCCCCCTTTGGCATTAGCATCAAAAACTGATATGTACAGTATATACACCAAGTGTGTTACCTTTACAATGAATCCCCCTATGTGCATGCCTCGGTATGTAGATACAATGTATGTACATGTTTCCCCATTTTTTTAAAGTAATGACAAAGATGTAAAACTTACAACTTGTCAAGTATGTGTGAATGAGATTGTTGAATGGATGCCATCATCTTTTCCCATTTCTCCTTTAATTTCTCTAGGTTTGTTTTCTCCAAATTGATTTAAGCGTACATGTCATATATGCTTTCTTCTACTAACATCTCTGGGGTGGCAATTAGAGTCTTTGTCGTAGTCATGTGTGTTATCAACAATGTGAGATTCGGTAGTAACATGGCTTGTATCTTGGTTACTTCATCTCTGATTTTGCTTTCTTCCTTTTGTATTTCAAGTCTTAACCATTTAGATTCAACAAGCTTTTCATAATGCAATTGGAATGCATTTGGCTTGGTTGAAAGACTTTGTGCACTAGATTTTAGATCCTTATTTAACTTAGCTATCTATTCATTATGCTCGGTAGTGAAGTTTTCAATAGTGCACAACTTTTGAACTAAGGTAACTAATTCTAAAATAACAGGTTCTAATGTATCTACTAGTTCAGAAAGTTTCACCTTATTTTCTGCCACTTGGCTGATTTTCTCTGTGAGTTTGTAGTGATACTTATCTTCTACTCGTTCCTCAATGACCTTCTCAGCGTCTACATTCTGTTGTGTGATTGCCTTGGTCAGAACTACAAGTTGATCAATGATGGGTGCATTGTGATCAATTTGTGTGTCAGGAACTACCTGCAATAGAATTTCCTTTCTTGTTTCCAGGACTTGTGTATTTATGTGTTCCTTTTTGAGCTTGTCCTGTTGTGCTTTCCTTTTGCATAGCTCCCCATACCTTGTCAGTGACTTGGGATCAAGTGTTCTTGGATCACAGTCAGGTATGTCTATGATCTCATCCAGTGTGACATGAGCTTTACTTTTTTTGTTCTTCTTCTTCTAAATGTTGCTTGATGCAGGGGAATGAGGTGTGATAGCAAAAGACTTTTGTTGCTCAATTTCTGCCATTTATTTCTTTGGAGGTGTGGCACCTTGGCTAGGTTTCTCGGTCAGTAACTATTGGTCGGTTGTAGACGTCTCTACTTTAACCTTTTCTTGACTTGTATCCTTGTCTGCCTTTCCAGTATTGTCGGTGGGTGCATCACTCTGTTTGTGCTCTCCACTTTTATCTATCTTCTCCCCTTGTTCCTCACCTTTGTCCATCGGTTTATCTTCTTTAGTCTCAGGTGGTGTCTACTGTGATACAGTCATTATATTTTTTTCTTGCATCAATAAAGTCATATTACCTGGTATTTGTGCCTGTGCAACATCAATAGTGTCCTTTTCATTTGTTGGCTCGGTCGCAATATTGATATCTTCATCAGCCTTGGCATCATTATCAGAATCTCCATGAGTAATATCTTGTACAGTTATATCTGGTGTTTCTCCTAATTATTACAATATTTGAGGAATATCATCCATGGCCTTACTTGCCTCTGTGGTTAACTCAGTAGGATTGACGTCCTCGATGTCATTGATTAAAATGTGCTCGGGGCTCCATGTGGCCTCCTTCTCCTTATTGTGAGCAGTCTCGGTTATAGCTAGTACCTGCTCGGGTGGATTAAATATTTGAGTCCAAATCTTGTTGCTCTCTATGTCAATATCCTCGAGCTTGTTCTGCAATACTTTGTATGCTCTTGTTTTTGTAAAAAAATTCTTGGTATACTCCTTCATTGTTGCATCAATTTATTCAAGTGTGGAGTTGGGCATGAATGTAACTAAGGATCTCTCCCTCATCTGTTTCTCCATATGCAATGCATATGTCCACCTAGATGATATTTTATCTTATAGCTCCTGTGGAATATGATTGCCAAATTATAGAGGTAAATATTTTTAAGATACCATCATCTTAATGATTTCCTCTTCTATTTTGTCCTGATCCTCGATAGACCAATTTTCCCCATTGTCTAATCTTATGATGTTGTATATTTCCTGTGTTGATGATTGACTCTGCAATTTCATCAATTGTCTTTGGTATTTTGGCAATTTCTACTTGGATTCTCTATTCTCTTTCTGCCTCTTCAATTTCATCCCTGTATTCTCTTCCTCTCACATATCTCTTCCATTGTCTCGGTGTTGGTTGCTGAGTTGTGGCTTTTCTTTTCTGATACAATGGTGGTGAGTCTACCTTAGTTGTTTTGATTCTTGTCCTAGATGCAAATGTTACATTAGTAACTTGTTTTCTTGGTCTGTGGTTGCTTTGCATCTGATTCGGTAGACTCTGAATCACTTAATTTTTTTCCTTCACTGATGGGAGACTGTCCCTCAGTGATTTATACTATTTTTTCCAACTCTTCATCAGTTACCGAGAGTTTCTTCTTAAGTGTTTTCACCATTTGTGTTTGCTTCTTTCCTATCTTCTTGACTATTAAACCAGTCTTTATTCTTGACTTAGATTCCTTATATGTGCCAAATCTTCTTATAGATTTTTCAATTGGTTCATTCAGTAGGGCTTCAATAGCTCTTGTAGCTAAATCTATGTCAATCTCATAGTCCAATGGTGGTAACCATGTTGTTCTTAGGTTGACAGCTTTAATGAGTGTTGTATCGGTGTCAACTACAAAGCATATCTCATCCTTGTATTGTTCAACCAACTGTGCAGGTATTCTCATCCTCTTCTGCATCCTATTCTTGAATGTAGTAAAATATGCATCCAATAGTGGAATGAAATTATCTCCTAGTGATTTAATGTAATCACTAATCTGTGTTGTGATAGGTCTGTTGGTGTTCCTAGTGACATTACTAATGAGAGGAAAGAAGTTCTGGAAGTAAAATATTGTGCACATCAATAGTGAAACAAACTTACATGTATTAGATCGGGTTGATCTAATTGTTCTCATGTTTTCTTCCAGTTGTTTCAGTAGTATCTCGGCTAGGTCTAGTTGCACACATTTCTTTACTATCTAGTATGTAGTGTCGACAGCTCCACAAGCAATGTTGTTCATTCTTCTTGCTTGAAAGATCTTGTATCCAATCACATATGCACCAAATTTCATTTTAGGGTCGGTGATTGAATTGACTTTGAGACCTCTGTCGTCCCATTCAGCTCCAGTTAGATTTTCAATCTCGGGGTTGTTGGTTTTTTTATGCTGTGATTAGTGAACAACAACCCTTTCACCCTTTGATGTATTTTAAAGAGTAGCCAACTCCCGGTATTCAACCAACACTGAAAAGGACCAACTAACAAGGATGTGGATCCATCCTTATATGCTTTAGGTTCTGCAAAACCAAGGGGGGGACACCCTTCAATGCCTTCAATACTTTGTTTGGCATCAATCAGAAGCAATCTCATAAAGGCTTCAACACGACCGGGAGATACTAGGGAACCGGCTAATCACCCATTGAGCATCAAACTTGAAGTGGAGCAGGAAATTAGTACAACACAACAAACCACATAAAACCTTCATATATTCAGATTTTATTTTCAAAATGCAGAATATAGCTAAGACCGATCTGTCATGCATCAACAAGGAAAGTATTGATTTATGACCAGTGCCTTGTCCATTAGGAAATACTTCTAGTTCAGGATAAGTATAGAGAAAAAAACTACTATCAAAGACTCAAAGCCATGAATACCAATTATATCAAACCACACACTACTTATAATGAAATCCTTATGCAGAACATTATGAATTTATGTCATATCCATAGCTTCATTTAATCTTATCCTAGATCAGAACTAAGGACTAATAACACATACAAAAATGAATCCATGAAATGAATCAAAAAATTCATAATTCAACTGAACAACACATAGGAGAGACTTAAATCTGATAACAACTGTATTAAGTATGATGAATCTTGCTTCTGTACCAATATGATCTACAACATTTAGCATTTCAACAATATGCAAAAGGTCTGAAAACACTTCTATTCTATCTGATAACACAACTGGAACAATCAAAAACTACATCCTAATGGAACCATAAGAAAACTGGAATCTCCTGGAGCTAGTACTCTGCAACTCTCTATGGAGACTAGGATTTGGAATCCTGTAACAATGGAAGAAATCTACATAGCTATAAAGAGAAAAACCATCAGATTCATCCTCACTTCAACACCTGTCCCTTCTCCCAAATATCTTGAACTGAATCCTTTACAACTGCTCAAAAATCTGATTTTATCTGTCGATATGTCTTCTCTGTCTTTTTCAAAATTTTAGCTGACTCATTGTTTCTTCATTCTGTTCAAACTGATTTGATCCAAGACTAAAATTGATCGCAAAATCAAAATCCTTGTTTCGAGACCTTTCCGGTGATATATGATACTTCATATTTCAGACAAAAATTGCCCCCTGAAACACTAATCAAAGTTTTTCTCCCGTGCACATTCATATTCAAATTTAATATTAAAATTGCATATTTATTCAATAGTTGGACTATTGAGTTATGTTGATATTTTAATGTCTTTTATTTTAAATCCTCCATTTTCTGGGAACTTTAATCTTTTGATATTAAATCCTTTACCTCTTATCTGCACATCAATCTCTGTTTGAATCTGCATTTTAATATTTTTGTGCCACCAGTTCTTGCCACGTGGTGTGCTCTGATTGGCCTGCAAGTCCAACTAGGCACCTAGTCACCTGTACCTCATCCCGAGCCTGCCATGTGTTGCACTGGCGCGATCCCTCTATGGTAACTAGCATGCAACTTTCTGTTCAAGGCTTCGCGGAAATCGTCCATTTTCATCACCTTGGGATGCGTGCCAACTTGAATGACCTCTTACGCAGCCACCACCTCATCATCACCTACATGCCACTTGGTTTGCTGTGCTGTCACCCCCGCCATGTGATAGCCTGGTGCAATCCCTCTATGGTAACTTCCTCGCATCTTCCTCATAGAGGCTTTGCGCTAGCTGTCTGATCTGATCTCCTCGGGATGCATGCCCAATCTGCAAGCCTCTGCGCCACACGCTCACCACGTCATCCCTGCAGGCCCTACAACAATTTAGGGTTTAGTCGCCAAAGTCATTCTGGCAAGGATTTTGAGGCGCCTTCCAAGCTCATGTGTGTGCATATGGATTTCAAGGTGCCTTCCAAGATCATGCACGTGCATAGCCTTCTCTTTCTTCTTCATATTTCCTTGTGTGCATTGTAGCTTATAAACACTGTGGAATTCGCCTTCTTGGCGAATGTGGGATTAAACATTTTGGTTTTTTGACTTCCTGTGCATTTTACTTCAAAATTTGTGGGTCCCATGCACACTAACCCCTCCAACCCACACAGTCTCCAAGTGCAGGCCTCTTGCCTCTTTACTTCACATTGTATACATTGTGCTTTAGTATTTAAAGACCAAAAAACACTCTCACCCACTGAATGTGGGATAAATGCCTTTTCATTTCTCAAGCTTTTCAAACCTCTCCTCTATACCTTTTCCATTTCGCAGGGTTTATGTTAAATGAGTGGGCTTGCCTCTACTTCATAATGTTACGCATGATTTGGAACTTCACACCTGCCAAATTCATTTGCAATGTATTTGGAAGTTTTTAATAATATTTTCCCTCATTGTTGGGATGCCATGTGTCTTTGATCATTTGAAATAGTTTACATTGTTTTGCCTGTGCTTCTACATTATGTCGCGCTTCCATGTTTCTATGCATAGACTCTTCCTTGGCAATATCTGCGCAGATTTCCTTCAAAGCTTCCCATGCAGATTCCTTATACAATGTGCAGGGTACTTATTTGTTGAATACCTGCCAATTGCATTTGCATAAAACATTTCTAACATACTCTAACATATGAAATACATAGCCCTTTGTTTACCCATGCGCACACATCCTTTGGGCCATGCGCTGCCAATGGAATACAACTACTGCCAATAACATTGGCTTTGCACAACCCACTTTCTTTTTAAAAAAAAATCTCATTTCAAATGTTGCGCAACCTCCTTTGCCTCTACTGGGCAGCCTCTTTCCTTGTTTACACATGTGCTGGTTGAAATCTTTTGTTCCCCTATATATTAAAAAAAAGAATTCATAAACATCATACTTAAGTCTATTGCGCTGGATTTGCTCTATCCTGCAGCAGCGCGGGCCAATCTTCTTCCTTAAAGCAGTTTATATGCTTTATCTACGCTTGATATTACCTTTGTCTATGCCTCCACCTTGCTGCACAGGCTTCCAAACATGGCATGGGGCTTCAACTGCTGCGTAGGAGATATGCTTCGCTTGCTTCCTTATTAACATAGCTCTTACTCTCCTTACCTACACTGGGTCTCCTCTATCAAACTTGGCACTTTCATTGGCACTGATAGTTTTAACAAGAATCTTCCTCCTCATGCTATGCAGACTCCCTTGGAATCCCACGCAAGCCTTTGTTACATTCTACAATTTGTATTTGCTTCAAAAACATTCTTCCCTCATTGACAATACAACATGTGCAATGTTCATTTGTTGTGGAATTTGGTGTTACATTTGCCAAATGTATTGGTGTGGCTGGATCTAACATAGCAGCTCCTTCATTATTTAGTGTAGGCCTTTCAAATAGTGAACAAATTAACAACCTCTATCTCCCTCGTTTGTCATTACAGTTTGCATTTAAAATGTTTTGCAATGTTTTTTAAATCTCCCTTCTTCTTTATGGGCTGCGCATTCTTCTTGCATTGTTTAAAAAATTAAATGCTAATTCCTTAGCTTGTTATGTAGGCAGCATGACGACAAAGGTTGTAAAACTTGGCTTGAAACCTATGGTCTAATTTTAGAAATTCCTCCCCCAATAACAAATGGATGATACTCCAAAATTCTCCTTCATCCAAAGAAAAGCATTCTTCATTCTTTTCACTGAAGTTCCCGCTAATAAACACTGCTGCTACATGCAGTCCGTAAAGTAAAATTGGTCTCCATTTCTCCTGTCACAAGGGGCCTCAAGATCCTCCATGTCACCTCATAATAAAATTTCATATCTGCACCATCGCACATTCACAATACTTCATCATGTTTACCAAACAATAAATGTGAAATTGTATAATTGATTTACCCTTGGACGATGGAAATCCATCATGTAAATCCAGAGACCCATTAAGGAGCAAGAGTGTAAAGCATGTCTACTTGAAATCGAGAAGGAGCAATAGGGATCGACATTAAACTTTGACACCTAAAATCTTCAAAGACTATCCGCATATTTTGAAAAGACACCGCCCATTTTGAAAAAGTGTCTGAGAGTCCCCTTCCAAGTGGATATGGTCAACCTCAAGTTTCTAAGCAAATTCAACTGCCATTAGAGCCGCCATTGCTTTAGCAAAATTTTTTGTTTCATCAACAAGGTTGGAAAAAGCCAAAGCAACAGCGTTCCCCTCTTTGGGACTTTTCATTGATATAGACATTAACTAGTCGCAAGTTCCCTTTCTGAAACAACCTTTAAATATTCAAAAATACTGATCCGAACAATAACAATTAGCCTCTGGAACTGGCTTAGAAAGCTGACTAATTCAAGTAACCAGAATGTGGCGCTGGGCGCACATGTTCCACGGTTAACACTCTTCCATACTGCAAAGTGAAATCTAACGAAACCAAACAGGTCCAAAGATTTTAATCATCCAAGTTGCCTTTTCAGAACAATTCTACAAATGACCCTGTCAAAAACAATGAAATGCATTTGGTTTTGACTTTGAAAATAAGTCAAACGACCTCCTGAGGACCCGAGCTTCTGGATATTGGAAGTATGCTATATGGAGAGTATGGATCCAGAAATATGACTGATGATGATCAACCGGTCACATTTGGTAGACCCTAGAAACTAACCACTTGGAACTTACAGAAAAGAACAAATGAGAAATAACGATTTCTATAAATGAAAAGAATCTAAATAAGCGTGCATATGAAACCCTCCAGACCTGAGGCCTTGCAAAATTGAAGTGAATTTGGTCAAAAATATAGGGGCATCATTTTCTTGATATGAGCAATCACAGTATTTGAGATATAAAATCACGAACAGGGCCTCCGACTAAACTGTGCAACTGATATGCATTAAATTTTTAGAAACTGCAAACGGAATCGGATTGGAAAACTGGGAAAATGGATTCATTATGGCCTGAAAATCTTCATGGTAGTACATTTCCATTCCTAAAATATAGAGGAGCATTCAATTTTCCATTCCATTCAACCGGGTGTAAAATTGTAAGACCTCAAAGTAGGTCATTCTACAAATCTGCACTTCACACTGAGAATCAGCATTAATTTTAAACTGAATAGTTTGGGAAAAATTATCATATGAACTCCTAGGAATCTGAAAATGGAAACAAAGCTTCCCTCTCATGCCTACAACACCTCAGACCCATCCTTATATCATGAAACCTTATTCGGCCAAAGATGCAAGCATGCAAAGTAGGCCAGCTGCTATGATCAGGCAATATGCAGAATGCAGATTTAAGTGAACACCTTTAAACAACTGTCTCTGAAACTCATCAAATCTGAATTCTAAAAGATGTGACTCATTTCATCTACCCCATGATAGTGTTTCCACATTTTACCCCACCAGTATCTCATAAAAAATCATCAAGTCATGTTTCACTTGCATTCCAATTAGGCATCTTCAAACAATTTTCAGGGGTACTCACCTTGCCTTAGAGAAAATTTTGAATTGGTCACTCCAAATTTGTGCCAAGTTTGAGAGTACCAACAGTGGGTATGTTTGGGGACGCATGCCTCTTGCGGGCATGTAGAGAATTTAGAATCTCTTGGTGAAGCAGACCACTCAAAAATCACACTTCTTCTTTAACTTCCCAAAACTGGGTTCCTTATTGAAAACACGAAACACCTAACACACAACTGAAAGAAAAATAGCTATACAATATACACATTATTTACAAATTTCCTTACACCATCAAACTGAAATCATCACTTACCCCTATCAATTGTTTGATTCTCATCATTCAACAGTATGATCATTCTGTAAAACCTCTTTCCAAGAAATCGACCATTCTGAAATTTTTTTGCACAACTCATGCCACTATCACACTTCTCGATGTTATCAAACCTATCATCTTGTGACATAACCAAATCATGCATTGGCTGAAAAGATCCATAATCTAAAAAATATCCTTTGTATACAAAACATGGTGAACATTCATATGGAACATGATATTCTTCATTATCAATCTTCTTGGCATGCTCAAATAAATAGTCAACTAGCTGCAACGGAAATTTGAAACATTCAAACTTAACCCCATAATCTACATCATAATTATTTACCTCAGCGAATGCTTGGACATCGAAGAAAGGATTCTCACACTCAACCCCATACATACTAGACCAATATTTCGGAAGATGATTTTGAGTTGTAACTTCTGATTTTAGACTTGGTTCATAATAAGAAACTTCATTCATTTCCAAGCTAAATGAATCTTCAAAATCAATACTAGAAGAAGATTGATCATTAGAGAAGGATACTGAATTAGATATTTCATCCTGATCCCTATATTCATTCTTTTCATAATCTGATATATCATTCAAATCAACTGAACTTTCAACTACATCCTCATCCAAAGGATTAGAAACCACACAGAAACCTTTCTCAAAATCTGAATAGCGAAGCATCGGTTGATCCATATCTACTTCTCCATCAAAGAGTGGATTAAAAACTTCATTATATCCAAAATCACTTTCGATATCACATTCACCTTCATCAATGCTAGAAAAATCTGAATCGGCATAATCAAAATTCAAACCACATTCAAATCTATGAGCTTGAGAAGATAAGCAATTATAATCATGACTTTCACAGGGAAAATCCTCATTGGTTTCAACCAAACTTGCAAGGCTTCTGTGATCACTTAGGGTTTCAATCTTTTCAGACATATACATTGGGTCAAACATACCTTGCTGATGAGAATGTTGCAAAGAAGAATCACCAACTGTGTGAAGAAGCTCTTGTGCAGACACATCACATACATAATTATTTGCAAGTTTAGATTCATGCATACACACATCAGTTGGTTTTTTATATAGAAAATTTGGGACACATAGAGCTGGATTAAACACATGTTGAGACTTATCCACTCCTTCTGAGCATATTATACAACTTCTTGTCTCCACATTAGCCTCATGAGAAACATAACCATTATTGCTAGGAGATTCATAAGAGAAATCCAAAATTGGAGCAACATGCTGGTAATTATATGAATCAACATTTATAACATCTTCAGAAAATTTATCACTTACATTAGAAGGTTGTCTTTGAACCTCTATTGCTGAAAGAGTCTCATCCCTTACTTGCTTCTTCATTTCTGTCTCAATTTCAAAACTGAATGTGGGTAGAAGAGTCAACAACAACTTCATACTGCTAGTTGGAATCTACATTATGAATCTGATTTGTAATTGTTATCTGTGTTTCATTAAGGGCAAAAAAATCACCAACATTCTAAGAATTCCATGGAGATTTCATACTTTTATATTCATTCCTATATGCGGTCCCAAGAGAAGTTCTATTTTTAGATTTATGACTTCTCATGAAACCAAACTTCATCATTCCTTCAATGTCCCTCACCACCTGACATGCTTGATATAAATTCTGAGGTTCTTTATCTCTCAGCTTGTAACTCATCTTTTTATCAAACACACACAAGTATATAACCAAAGCCATGGCATCTTGGGGTCTACACTTCTCAGGAATCTTCTTCAAAGTCTTCATAAATCTGAGATTGAAATTAGATACCAACTCCTTATCTTGAATATGAGTATCAAAGAGATCAGCAATCAAATCATATTCACTAACCCCTTCTTTGTACTCTTCATTGAATGCTTCTTCTAATTCTTTCCATGAGCTAATAGATTGTGGTAACAAAAATAAGAACCATTCTCTTGCCTCATCTTTCAAAGTCTGTGCAAACAACTTCATAATGACATCCTCATGAACAACATCAAAGTCCTCTATCAAATTAATGAACTCGTTCAAATGCTTCTCAGCCAATTCATCTTGCATACCACTAAACTTTGGAAAATGTTTTCTGATTTCGGATAGAATAGGATTCGGGGAACCCAGAATGCCATTGAAATTCAGGGTTGCATATAACTTAATGTTGAGACCCTGTTTACTATATTTCCGAGACATCTTATTGGGCATGGTTACTCTTATTATACACAAGGATGGAAATAAACAAAATACATTCCCAAATGCCTTCATCAACACTTCAGTTTGACCATAAAGAACTAGACCAAACTTTTCAAACCACTTGCATACCACAACCAAAGATAAAGGCTAAAACTAACACCACAGTATTATGCAAACCATATTTCAATACTTTTCCCTTTTTACTAGTGTTGTTATCACTTGATAGGGAAACAATTCTTGATTATTTCTCAAAGAAAATGAGGATTACCTGGATAATTCTCTTGTTGCTGTCATTCTAAACTTCTTTCTAATTTTTTCATTCACCATTGAATCTTTCAAGCATCTACTAGATCCTTGTTGCAAGTGTTCCCAACTGATCATCAATTTTCTTTGATCTAAGTGCACACTAGTGCAGAGATCTTTCAGAGTCACCACTCACTACTGTGAGAATGAATAAAACACCAATAGAACAAGGAAAAGTTGGGATTGAAACAAAGATAGAAGACTTTCAACAAGTCAATTGGATCTGACACATTTCTTTACCAAGAAGATATTCAGAATCTCTTTTAACAACAACAACAACAACAACAACAACAACCAGGCTCATAAATATGATCTTAAGGAATTTCATATTTACAAAGATTTATAACTCTATCCTCAAATGGATATGGTAGATGACTGGATTTATAAACAAACAGGCTAGGAGTCTAGCTCAACTTGATAAATCTAAATTATTTACTGCAAATTACTTCAACTCCCCAGCTGAGTCACCATTTTGTTGGTTCTTCTTTATGTTGTGATTACTGAACAACAACCGTTTCACCCTTTGATGTATTTTAAAGAGTAGCCAACTCTCGGTATTCAACCAACACTGAAAAGGACCAACTAACAAGGATGCGGATCCATCCTTCTACGCTTTAGGTTCTACAAAACCAAGGGGGGGACACCCTTCAATGCCTTCAATACTCTGTTTGGCATCAATCAGCAACAATCTCACAAAGGCTTCAACATGACCGGGAGATACTAGGTAACTGGCTAATCACCCATTAAGCATCGACCTTGAAGTGGAGCAGGAGATTAGTACAAACAACAAACCACATAAAACCTTCATATATTTGGAGTTTGTTTTCAAAATGCAGAACATAGCTAAGACCGATCTGTCATGCATCAACAAGGAAAGTATTGATTTATGACCAGTGCCTTGTCCATTGGGAAATACTTCTAGTTCAGGAGCAGCATACAGAAACAAACTTCTATCAAAGACTCAAAGCCATGAATACCAATGATATCAAACCACACACTACTTATAATGAAATCCTTATGCAGAACATTATGAATTTATGTCATATCCATAGCTTCATTTAATCTGATCCTAGATCAGAACTAAGGAATAATAACACAAGCACATATGAATCCATGCAATGAATCAGAAAATTCATAATTCAACTGAACAACACATAGGAGAGACTTAAATCTGATAACAACTGTATTAAGTATGATGAATCTTGCTTCTGTACCAATCTGATCTACAAAATTTACCATTTCAACAATATGCAAAAGATCTAAAAATACTTCTATTCTATCTAATAACACAATTGGAACAATCAAAAACTACATCCTAATGGAACCATAAGAAAACTAGAATCTCCTAGAGCTAGTACTCTACAACTTTCTATGGAGACTAGGATTTGGAACCCTGTAACAATGGAAGAAAGATGCATAAGTAGAAAGAGAAAAACCATCAGATTCATCCCCGCTTCAACACCTGTCCCTTTTCCCAAATATCTTGAAATGAATCCTTTACAACTGCTCAAAAATCTGATTTTATCTGCTGATATGTCTTCTCTATTTTTTTTCCAAATTTTAGCTGACTCATTGTTTCTTCATTCTGTTCAGATTGATTTGATCCTGGACTAAAATTGACTGCAAAATCAGAATCCTCATTTCGAGACCTTTCCGGTGATATACGATACTTCATATTTCAAAAAAAAAATGCCCCCTGAAACACTAATCAAAGTTTTTCTCACGTGCACATTCATATTCAAATTTAATATTAAAATTGCATATTTATTCAATAGTTTGACTATTGAGTTATGCTGATATTTTAATATCTTTTATTTTAAATCCTCCATTTTTCGGGCACTTTAATCTTTTGATATTAAATCCTTTACCTCTTATTTGCAGGTCCAACTGGGTGCCTAGTCACCTATACCTCATCCCGGGCCCGCCACGTGTCACGCTGGTGTGATCCCTCTATGGTAACTACCATGCAAATTTTTGTTCAAGGCTTTGCGACAACCATCCATTTTCCTCACCTCAGGATGCGTGCCAGCTCAAATGACCTCTTGCACGACTGCCACCTCATCGCCACCTGGATGCCACATGGTCTGTTGTGTTGTCACCCCCGCCACATGTCGGCTTGGCATGATCCCTCTATGGTAACTTCCCCACATCTTCCCCATAGAGGCTTTGTGCCAGCCGTCCAATTTGATCTCCTCGAGATGTGTGCCCAAGTTACAAGCCTCTGTGCCACGCGCTCGCCACATCATCCTTGTGGGCCCCACCAAAATTTGTGATTTATTCGTCTAAGTCACTCTAGAATAGATTTCAAGGCACCTTCCAAGCTCATGCACGTGCATACAGATTTCGAGGCGCCTTCCAAGCTCATGTGTGCGCATAGCCTTTTCTTTCTTCTTCATATTACCTTGTGTGCATTGAAGCTTATAAACACTATGGAATTCCCCTTCCTAGAAAATGTGGGATTAAACATTTTGGTTTTTTAAAGACTTCCTATGCATTTTACTTTAGAATTCATGGGGCCCACACACACTAACTCTTCCAACCAACGCAGTCTCCAAGTGGCCTCTTGCCTCTTTACTTCACATTGTATACGTTGTGCTTTAGTATTTAAAGACTGAAAAACACTCTCACCCACTGAATGTGGGATAAATGCCTTTTCCAATTCTCTCCTCTATACCTTTTCCATTTCGCAGGATTTATGTTAAATGAGTGGGCTTGCCTCTACTTCATAATGTTACGCAGCATTTGGAAATTCACACCTGCAAAATTCATTTGCAATATATTGGGAAGTTTTTAATAATATTTTCCCTCATTGTTGGGATGCCATGTGTCTTTGAGCATTTGAAATAGTTTACATTGCTTTTCATGTGCTTCTACATTATGTCGTTCTTCCATGTTTCTATGCATAGACTCTTCCTTGGCAATATCTGCGTAGATTTCCTTCAAATCTTCCCATGCAGATTCCTTATACACTACGCAGGGTATTTGTTTGTTGAATACCTGGCAATTGTATTTGCATAAAACATTTCTAACATATGAAATATGTAGCCTTTTGTTTACCTATGCGCACACATCCTTTGGACCATGCACTGTCAATGGAATATAACTCCTGCCAATAACATTGGCTTTGCACAGCCCCCTTTCTTTTTTAAAAAATATCTCATTTCAAATGCTGCGCGGCCTCCTTTGCCTCTACTGCACAACCTCTTTCCTTGTTTACACATGTGTTGGTTGAAATCTTTTGTTCCCCTGTATATTAAAAAAAAAGAATTCATAAACATCATACTTAAGTCTGTTGCGCTATATTTTCTCTGTCCTGCAGCAGTGCGGGCTAATCTTCTTCCTTAAAGAAGTTTATATGCTTTGTCTACGCTTGATATTAGCTTTGTATATTCCTCCACCTTGCTGCACAGGCTTACAAACATGGTGCAGAGCTTCAACTACTGCGTAGGAGATATGCTTCACTGGCTTCCTTATTAACATAGCTCTTACTCTCCTTCCCTACGATGGGTCTCCTCTATCAGACCTGGCACTTTCATTGGCACTGATATTTTTAATGAGAATCTTCCTCCTCATGTTGCGCAGACTCCCTTGGAATCTCACACAAGCCTTTGTTACATTCTGCAATTTGTATTTGCTTCAAAAACATTCTTCCCTCATTCACATTACAACATGCGTAATGTTCATTTGCTGTGGAATTTGGTGTTACATTTGCCAAATGTATTGGTGTGGCTAGATTTAACATAGCAGCTCCTCCTTCATTATTTTGCGCAGGCCTTTCAAATAGTGAACAAATTAACAACCTCTGCCTCCCACGTTTGTCATTACAGTTTGTATTTAAAATATTTTCCAATGTTTTTTAAATCTCCCTTCTTCTTTATGGGCTGCGCATTCTTCTTGCATTGTTTAAAAAATTAAATGCTATTTCCTTAGCTTGTTATGCAGGCAGCATGATGGCAAAGGTTGTAAAAGTTGGCTTGAAACCTGTGGTCTAATTTTAGAAATTCCTCCACCAATAACAGATGGATGATACTCCAAAATTCTCCTTCATCCTAAGAAAATCATTCTTCATTCTTTTCATTGAAGTTCCCGCTAATAAACACTGTTGCTACATGCAGTCCGTAAAGTAAAATTGGTCTCCATTTCTCCTGTCACAAGGGGCCTCAAGATCCTCCATGTCACCTCATAATAAAATTTCATATCTACGTCATCCCACATTCACAATACTTCATCATGTTTACCAAAAAATAAATGTGAAAATGTATAATTGATTTACCCTTGGACGATGGAAATCCATCATGTAAATCCAGAGACCCATTAAGGAGCAAGAGTGTAAATCATGTCTACTTGAAATCGAGAAGGAGCAATAGGGATCGACATTAAACTTTGACACCTAAAATCTTCAAAGACTATCTGCATATTTTGAAAAGACACCGCCCATTTTGAAAAAGTGTCTGAGAGTCCCCTTCCAAGTGGACATGGTCAACCTCAAGTTTCTAAGCTAATTCAACTGCCATTAGAGCTGCCATTGCTTCAGCATAAATTTTTGTTCCATCAACAAGGTTGGAAAAAGCCAAAGTAACAATGTTCCCCTCTTTGGGACTTTTCATTGATATAGACATTAACTAGTCGCAAGTTACCTTTCTAAAACAACCTTTAAATATTCAAAAATACTGATCCGAACAATAGCAATTAGCCTCTGGAACTGGCTTAGAAAAATGACTGATTCAAGTAACCGGAATGTGGCATTGTGTGCATAAGGTCCACGGTTAACATTCTTCCATACTGAAAAGTGATATATAATGAAACCAAACAGGTCCAAAGATTTTAATCATCCAAGTTGCCTTTTCAAAACAATTCTGCAAATTACCCTGTCAAAAACAATGAAATGCATCTGGTTTTGACTTTGAAAACAAGTCAAACAACCTCTTGAGGACCTGAGCTTCTGGATATTGGAAGTATGCTATATGGAGAGTATGGATCCAGAAGGATGACTGATGATGATCAACCGGTCACATTTTGTAGACCCTAGAAACTAGCCACTTGGAACTTACAGAAAAGAACAAATGAGAAATAACAATTTCTGCAAATGAAAAGAATCTAGATAAGTGTGTATACGAAACCCTCCAGACCTAAGACCTTGCAAACTTGAAGTAAATTTGGTCAAAAATACAGGGGCATAATTTTATTGATATGACCAATCATAGTATTCGAGATATAACATCACGAACAGGGCCTCCGACTAAACTGTGCAACTAGTCTGCATTAAATTGTTAGAAACTGCAAATGGAATCGGATTGGAAAACTGGGAAAACAGATTCATCATTGTATGAAAATCTTCATGGTAGCACATTTCCATGCCTAAAATATAGGGTGGCATTCAATTTTCCATTCCATTCAACCTGGTGTAAAACTGTAAGACCTCAAAGTAGGTCATTCTACAAATCCGCACTTCACACAGAATCAGCATTAATTGCAAACTGAATAGTTTGGGAAAACTTATCATATGAACTCCTAGGAATCTTAAAATGGAAACAAAGCTTCTCTCTCAGGCCTAAAACACCTCAGAACCATCCTTATATCATGAAACCTTATTCGACCAAAGATGCAAGCATGCAAAGTAGGCCATTTTCTATGATCAGGCAATATGCAGAATGCAGATTTAAGCGAACACCTTTAAACAACTGTCTTCGAAACTCATCAAATATGAATTCTGAAAGTTGTGACTCATTTCATCTGCCCCATGATATGTTTTCCACATGTTCCCCCACCAGTGTCTCATAAAAAATCATCAGGTTATATTTCACTTGCATTCCAATTAGGCATCTTCAAACAATTTTCAGGGGTACTCACCTTGCCTTAGAGAAAATTTTTAATTGGTCACTCCAAATTTGTGCCAAATTTTAGAGTACCAATAGTGGCTCTTTCTGGGGATACGTGCCCCTTGCGGGCACATAGAGAATTTAGAATCTCTTGGTGAAGCAGACCACTCAAGAATCAAACTTCTTCTTTAACTTCCCAAAACTGGGTTCCTTATTGAAAACACAAAACACCTAACACACAACTGAAAGAAAAACGGCTATACAATATACACATTATTTACAAATGTCCTTACACCATCAAACTGAAATCATCACTTTCCCATATCAAATGTCTGATTCTCATCATTCAGCAGTATGATCATTCTGTAAAACCTCTTTCCAAGCAATCGACCATTCTGAATTTTTTTGCACAACTCATGCCACTATCACACTTCTCACTATTATCACACCTATCATCTTGGTACTCACCTTGCCTTAGAGAAAAATTTTAATTGGTCACTCCAAATTTATGCCAAATTTGAGAGTACCAACAGGGGTGTCCAGGGTGTCTTAGGGCTTTTACCTTCTCGGTTTTTGGGTAACCAGTCACTGTATGAATCACATCCTTTGTGACTAGTTTGGGTTCATCTAACCACATGTTTCCTTCATGCAATTAGTTGAGCACAATGCGTATCCATTCTATTTTGAATTCTTTTGGGAACAGTGGGGCATTGGTTAACCCTTTAACGTCAATGTGCATGTACTCGTCCTTTAGGTTTTTGTCCATGCATAGCTTATTATAAGCTTCCTCAAGTTCAACATCTCCAATCTCTGCAACCTTGCAGTTAATGTATGCATGTATGTCTTCAACTAGTAAAACCCTAGGTGGGATACTCAAAAATACTCCCATTTTGTTGGGTTGAGCAGCAATCTCAGGACAGAACTTGTAGTTTGGTTCCTCATAGGTCGAGTTCTTGATTATAATGAACTTCTTGTCATTTTCCATCTTGATCTTCAAGGTTCGTGATGTGGTTTCCATTATTTGTTAAATTAGGGATTATTTGCAAATAACTTGTTAGCTCAATAAGTCTAGATACTCACAGGATGTTTGCTCTGAATGCTTGAGATTTGTTGGAGTAGCTTTGAATGTGTTGTGAATCTCTCTACAATGTGGTTTCTCTGAATCACTTTTCTTCACTCTGCAATTTTCTCTTTAACGTTGGGTGAATGAATGAGTTCATGTTTCCCTTTTTATAGAAAAATATACCCTAAGTGATGCATTAAATGCTTCATCTACCACTTGGTTGACAAAACGTAGATGCTCAGTTAACACACCAAACTATTCAGCTCAGTGAGTATACAATAGTTGGTACAAAGTGTCAACTTGGTTGTCTTCCACATGTTTACCGACGATGCTCGGTATATAGTGTCAACTTGATTATTTTTTACATGTACACCGACATGCAGCTTATGCTCAGTTCGAACAGACAGACCAGATTTGATTCACAAAACATAACATGCAATACCACAATGTATCTTTATTCATGCTAATTTGGTATTTCCTTAATGAATATAGGAACTGATGTAAAATACAGCTTTGTAGAGTGCAGTTCCATACTTGTATTGCTTAGGTGGGGGTGGTGGAATCACCTGATCCATTGGATGAGGTGTCACCAACTGTAGTGCTTGGTCTAGCATTATCATTATTTGAAGCTCTCCTCCACATTTTATTTCTCATTCTCATGATGTCTTCAATAGTATATCCATTTGCAAAAGTGCTTGACTCTGTCACTCGGTCTCTACAGTCCTTACTTAAGTGACCGACCTTATGATAGTGTAAGCATATCATTCCAAGGTTAGTCCATTTTCTATATCTTCTTATCCATTTCCTCATATAATTAGAAGCTATATGTCCATATCTACCACATTATGTGCAATTTACCCAAGTGTTGTAATCCCAAACATATGTATTACCAAATCTTCTCAGTTGATATGTATTTTCTTGTTCTTTAGGTTTCCAAACTTGCTTTATCCTTTTCCTGCATTCATGAAATGTGTGGCCATGCATGTTGCAAGTAGAACAATGTTTTTCCATGTAATATTTCTTCTTTGGTTTGTTCAGCTTAGATCTACATTCATGTGCTTTGTGTCCATGCTTGTCACAGTTATAACAATTACCCATGAATGTAGAAGTAGTTTTAGGAATACCTTTTTCTTTTCTCTTGCAAACATTTGATGTGTGGCCTAGTTTTCCATAGTGCTTACATGAATGCTTCTTTGATCTTGGATTTGTGTAGACATTCCCTTGATCAGCTTGGTTTGATGATTCTTCATGCTTGGTATACCCTAAACCAGTATTGTTGTTGAGTCTTCTTTGTCCATTCAGAAATTCATCCATTCTTTTTTTATCGTCTTTAGCTTTCTTTATCATATCATTATGTTGTTGTTGAATCTTCATTTCATGCTTTAGTTTCTCATTTTCTTCTTTTTGTTCACCAATAACTTTCAATTTTCCAGCAAGTTCCATGTTCACTCGGTTGGCCTCATGACTCATAAGAACAATTTGATTGGTGATCTCAATGTGATGTTCAGTAAGTCTTTGTATCTCAGATTCTTTCTCTTGCAATTTTTCAGTAATATTTCTTGTGTCATCAATAGACAAAGTTATTTCTTGTTCAACTTTTCTTTCATTATTCATAACATCAATGGTTATTACCATTTGTGTCTTGACCAATCTATAGTACTTTCATTTGTTCAGTCAGATGTTGATTGATTTCATTTAGATATGCAATGGTTCCTTCAGATGTGTCAGATGTATTGCCAGATCTAGATCCAGATGAATCAAATAGGTAAGGTATCTCTTCTTTATGATAGTCATTTTCATTGTAGCGAGATGCCATGACTTTTCTTTTAGCCAATAATTCTTTCATTTTGTTTCTTGCCTCTTTGTATTGCTCAAAGTAAATCTATATTTTCAACTTCTGATTCTCAATATTTTTATCAAGCCTATACCTTTCCATTGTAAGACCTTTTCTCTCAAGTGGTTAAAATTTTCCAAATAAGAGATCTAGCTCTGATACCAATTCTTGGAATTATGGAAGGTTGTGTACTAAGAGGGAAGGGGTGAATCAGTACCCTTAAAATTTTTTATCAATTAATCTTTTGTACTCATTACTTGCATAACCAACCATTGTAGCTTTACTACTTCATGCATGCAATATCATAGCATAAATGTAAATGCATGTAATGAAACATTGGAACATTCACGAAACTCATTTACACATGACACAAGTATTTGATAACGTAGAAACCCTTGTTAGAAGGTAAAAATTGTGGTGGGGATGAAACCAACAAAGCTTCACTATCTACAGAATGGAAGGTGCCTGTTAGGGATACAAGTTGTGATCACTTCTAATGATCTTACCCTGTTAGGAGTAACATGTTAGACTTGTTAAGTCTACTTGGTTAGGAGATTTTAGCAACACAATGTATGTGTGCACTCGGTTAAGAGATTTACAAAATGATTGTTAAGTCCACCTTGTGAATGGATTTTACTGCTTGGTACGATTGTTAGAGAGTAACAAAATATATGACCTGATTGCTACAATCTTACATATCTTATTACAGATCCATTAAGTTCTCAAAATATATATCACCTTATTGTGATGGATAATACCTCTATTTTGCTTGGTAGCCTTGAATGTAGTTCTTGATAATTGAATTCTTCTTTGTTTGTCCTTGTGCATGAAAACCTCTTTCTAATCCATAGACATCCTTGGCGGCTACAATCATCATGTTCTTGATTGATTATTACATATATATATATATATATATATACAAGATTTTGACCTAATTAGGTTTCACGCTTTTCTTGAAAAACTCTAAGATCAAAGGTTTACAACTTGACCTTGATCTCCTAGTTTAGATGAATACGATTTGCTAACTAATGAAATCCATCATTAACGCTTTTCTTGATCCACAAGAAATGGCTATCCAACTAAGCAAAAATTTATTTTAAAGATTAAAGTGCTTTAGCTGACATGTAATTGAGATCCACTTTTTTCGGTGAGATGGTGTCTCTCGGTGTAGAATGGTGCTCGGTGATGTCTCTGTATACTGGTGTTCGGTGTTGTCTCTGTAGACTGGTGCTCAGTTTTTATACTTCTCGGTGTTCAAAACATTTTGGTGACCACTGTGCTCGGTGAATGTTGTCGCTTGGTGAGTGTTTTCGCTTGGTGATCATGACCGACCAAAGTTGTCTTCTTGTATACTAATGACAACTTATGATCCTTTAAGGATTATCAAACAAAACCATTGAGAATCATAAATTGTAGTTGTAGATCTACATTGAACAATTAATAGAAGCCAAAGAGAAACTGAAAGAGTTACTGGTTAAGAGAAAAGGTATGGCATCTCGTTGTAATGAGACTGATTATCATGAAGAAGAGATATATGACCCATTTGATACATCTGGAATGTGATCTAGTAGCATATCTGATGCATCTAAAGGAATCATATTAGATCTACCTAAAATCAATCAACACCTTACTGAACAAGTGAAAGCACTGCAGATCGGTCAAGAGACACAAATGGTTAGAATGGTTGAAGTCATGAACAATGGAAGGCAAGCTGAACAAGAAATAAATATGGTTGTTGATGATAGAAAAAAAATGACTGAAAAGGTACAAGAGAAAGAATTTGAAATATTGAGACTTACCGAACATCACTTTGAGATCACCAATCAGATGGTTACTATGAGTCAGGAGGCCAACCAAGTGAACATTGAACTTGCTAGAAAATTGGAAGATATTGGTTAACTAAGAGAAGAAAATTAAAAACTAAGGAATGAAGTAAAGATTCAACAACAACATAATGATTTGACTAAGAGAGCTGAAGAAAGCACTAAAAGGATGGATTAATTTATGAACAATCAAAGGAGACTTATTAACAATACTAGTGTAGGGTATACTGAGCATGGAGAATCATCAAATCAAGCTGAACAAAGGAATGTCTATGCAAATCCAAAACCTAACAAGCCCTCATGCTATCATTGTGGAAAACCAGGTCACACATCAAATGATTGCAAAATCAAAGCAAGAGGTATTCCTAGAACCACTCCTAAATTCAATGGTAATTGTTATAATTGTAACAAGCATGGACATCAAGCACATGAATGTAGGTCTAAGCTTAATAAGCCACACAAGAAACCCTACATGGAAAATTATTGTTATACTTGCAACATGCATGGCCACACATCACAAGAATGCAAGACTAAGATGAAACAAATCTGGAAACCAAAAGGATAGGAAAATGCATATCAATCGATAAGACAAAGTAATGTAGAGGAAAATCGAGAAATTGGACAAATTTTGGAATGGCATGTTTGCAGTGTCACAAGGTCGGTCATTAAGTAAATATTGCAGAGACAGAGTAATAGAAACACGTACTTATGGAAATGGAAACATAATTGAATAAATCATGAGGATAAGGAATCAAATGTGGAGGAAAGCATCCAATGATAATGTTGGGCCAAGCACAATAGTCGGCGACACCTCATCCAATAATTAGGTGATTCCACCACCCCCACGTAAGCAATGCAAGTAAGTATGGAAATACATTTTGCAAAGTTATATCTTACATAAGTTCCTTATATTCATTGTATGAATGCCAAATTAGCATGAATTAAGATGCACTATGGTATTATATTTTTGTTAACTTGAAACTAGTTTAGTCTGCTAATCTGTACCGAGTAAGAAATTCCATTCGGTGAACATGTGAGAGACACCTGAGTTGCTGAGTCAACCAAGCATTTCTTGTACTCATCGAGCCTAGGTATCTTTAGTGTTAACCAAGTGATTTATTTGTCAACCGGGTGGTTGGTGACAAGAATTTATTGTGCCAACTAAGGTACTTTGTATAAATTTGCAGGAAGTGAACTCATTTGTTCACACAACAATCAAAGAGAAAAGCATAGTGATCAAGAGAGAAATTAAAAGATAGCATTTTGAAGCATTTCACAGAGATTCAAGCATATTTTGAATAGTTGAAGATTACATCAAGTGAGTATTTGCATTTACCGATCTGGCTGTAACATTCGTTGGGAACCCTAAATTTTGAAAACATGATTGTGTCTTCATCTCAAACCGTGAAAGGTAAGATTGAGAAGAGAAAGAAGGTAATTCTTATTAAGAATTCAACATGAGCTGAACCCCACTATAAATTTCATCTAGAGGTTGCTGCATAACCTGACGACAAAGTCACGTTCTCCGTGATACTGCCTAGGGTTCTACTTGTGTGCTAAAATGTTGACACACTTCTATGAATCATTCCATCCAAGGTTGCTCAAGAATGACGCCTCAAATATTGATCCATAGCTCTCTAGTCATGGAGTGCAAAGGTTTGAAATGGAGGCCCTCAGATTGACCTAGTTAGTTCCTATACAAGTACACCATGAAACAAGAGATTCAAATGCATGAAAATGAGATCTACTCTATATGATTGCAATGCATCAAAGAAAAATTAATCTAAATGATAACAATGCATGGCTAAATCTATGAAAATAAATACAATGCAAGATTAATCTATGAAAATAAACATGAATCTAATCTACATGAGGAGCCATGAATGCAAGAAGAAGAAGACAAGAAGAGAGAAGTTGCAATATCCAAGCTTGAATGCTCAAATCCTCCTCCAAAATTGCTCT
>MU226392.1:98234-108980 GCA_018584345.1 Thuja plicata | reverse complement strand
AAATTATGCTTGAATCCTCAAATGAGAGATCAATGAAGAGTTTTTGGAGCATTTCATTTTCAGCTTGCGGAGATCACGACAAAGTGAAGTTTAAAATCATACCTCTCTCAGCCGTTTGGATTCCAATGTAGTAGCTATCAATGAAAAATTTCTTTCGCCGCAGAGATGCAAAAACCCCTCTTGGTGCTATTGAACAATGATAATGTTTTCTCTTTTTTTTTTGCCTTATATCCCGTTAACATCGCAATTGTGACGTTGTCGGGTTATAATTGAAAAAAAAAAGCCAAAAACACTTAACATCTGCCCCCCGTCGCAAATTGCTGTCGCAATTTCACGCCATATGTATTAGTGTGTTAGGAGTCAAAGAAAATAGTAGGCTCACTACCCAAAGAAGGTTAAATCCACCCTCAAGGATTTACAATCTGAATCAAGTGTGTAAAGAAAATACACAATCCAGTGAACTATCTGATAGCAACTGTCTTTGCTTGGTCAGTTCCAATGAAGTATAACAATCATCAACTCTGCTCTATATCCAGTAGTCAACAAGCTTTGCAACTTTTGCACATCTCTATCCTCTTATTCTCTACCACATCTTCTCCACAAGAAAATATCATTCATATATACCCTCTTATAATAATTCATTAGGTCAGCCAGTTAAGCTTTCCTAATACATAATTAACTAGGTCGGCCAATTAAGGCTTCCCATCATTTGAATAATTATATAACCCCTTGGTAAGATACACACAGTACCTATAACAAGTAAACATCAATTACAATCCATCACATATACTTTTAGATATGCAATCCCCGCTCATAATTAATTTCACACGCTACATGTCTGAAGTCGGCCAGTAAATAGGTCTTCTCCAGAATACACGCCACAACTGATGTCACCAGTAACAAAACAACAATAGAACTCAACCCATTACTCTAACATATGTCAGTTTTCCATCACTAAGATCGCATCATCTGAAATATCTTTTCCAAAAAGATATACCATAAACACAGAGACCTGCTCTGTCCAGAATCACAGTTACAGTCGAGAAAACCAGTCTTCATCAAATCAACTGTAACATCCATAATATGTAACCTTCAGTCAAGAGACCTTAGGAATAAGGTCAGTACACATCCTTCTACTAAAATCCTACTTCGATCATTCTGAATCATCCGTATAGTGTCCGTACACTTCTTCCAGTCAAGTAGCCATTTTGTCTTCTCCACAAAAATATATGTTGATATCAATGACAAAACATGAATATCAACATCATGATTAGTAACCAAAAATGATATCATCCAACACACCTGACTAAATCCGAAATAGAAAAGCTAATAGGAGCCAAGTGGGATGGTAGAGGTATAAGAATCAACAGTATCAGTGATCCTGAACTAAGGTTTGGAGCCTACGTTATTGCATAAAAGATATTTCAATCCAGCAGACCCAACAACGTCGCATGTGGTGCAGTCAAAATTACTTACAAAATTGTGAAGAAGGGTTTGCAACTCGACCTAGCCTAGTAATTGTTAAGGAAATTGGAAGAGAATATGAGAAAAAATAGATCAGCACGATCAAACACATGTAAGCTTGGTTCTTTACTGGTATGCACATTTTTCTATTTGCAAAATTTATTTCCATCTGTTGGTAATGTAACTTGGGATATCAACCGACCAATCACTGTGCAAGTCGGCAAATTCATTAAAAATCTAGGAGAAAAATTTATATCTGTTATGGATGACTATTTCAAGAAGTTAAAAGAAAGAATGGAGAAAAGAACAAGGATACCAACCCAGTTGGTAGAGAAATACAAAGAAGATATATGTTTTGTAGTTGACACCGACACCACTCTTATCAAAGTAGTACAGCTAAGAACAACATGGCTACCCCCAATGGACTATGAAATTGATATAGACTTAGCTTCAAAAGCTATAGAAATACTACTTAACGATCCTATAGACAAATCTACCATGAGATTCGGTACATATGATGGAGCTAAGACAAGGATAAAGATAGGACTTGAAGTAGAGAAGATGGGAAGAAAGAAGACCAAAATGGTAAAGACTTTGAAAAGGAAATTCAGTATCACTAATGATGAACTTGACAAATCAGGTGATGAAACTAAAGAGCACACACCAGTCGGTGAAGGAGAAGATAAAGATGTAGAGGCCACAGAATCTGGTGAATCTACACACGAAGATCCACCTAAGGCTAAGAAGGGTAAAGGAATAAAGGCTGAGACTCCAACTAGGACAAGAACAAGATCAGCGACAGTTATTTCACCACATTTAAAGAAAGGAATTGTCAGAATAACACAAGCTTCACCAAAATATACTTATCAGAAGAGAAAGACAAAATCCACCACCAAGCCCCCTGCACCAAGACAAAAAAATACTGATCAATTCAAATTTTTAAAGAATCAGATACCACAAACTGTTGATTAATTAGCTGAAGCAATAAAGTCAACTGGGGGGTTAGGTCACCCGAAGCTACAAAATTATGCAAGCTTGAGCACCGAGGATTGGGACAAGTTAGAAGAAGAAATTATAGGTATGATGGTTACATATAGAATAATTCTTGTAGAATTTGTTGCATACATACCACAATAAATTTATGATAAAGTGTCAACAAGATGGACATATGCACTGAAAACAAAGAAACAAATGAGAGAGACATCACTCGCTATACTTAAGGTTGAATACACTATTGCTAAGATTGATGAAACAATGAAAAAATATGCAAAGAAATTCCCAATGAAATCTAGAGCATTTAACATCCTTCAAGGTAATTTGAAAGAAGTTGATGAAGAGAGCACTTTGATATGGACTAATCTCTTAAGTCCACCTAAGAAAAAAGAGGATATTGCATCCACGGTCGATACCAAGGGAAACAGACTGAGTACCAAGCCAAAAAATGTCAATTATGCAACCATTAACAATGTCTTGGATGGAATTCCTGAGCTATTAACTAATATTGGAAATGTAGACATCTCTATCATTTATATAACCAAAGGATCCTGATAATGATGCAAAGGAAGATGAAGTTATCACTGGAGCTATCAAGAACCTCAAAGAAAAAGAAACAACTGAGGTAGTCTGAGCTATGGTACCAAGTAATCTTCCTATACTGGTTGAATCCATTGATATTGCAAATGAAGCACCAAAGGTTACACTTGAGAAAGTCACAAATATACAAGAAGACAAGGGTGAAGATGGTAAAGAGACCAATTAAAGTGGCAATACACAACAGATTGATGAACCAAATGACACCATTGATGGGGAAGATACAGCTAAAGGTCACACAGAGTCAATGGTAGACACTTCTACTACTGACACTAGGGTAGTAACCAAGCCGTCCAAACAAGTCATCACACCACCAAGCCACCAAAGACAAATACTAGGCACAAGGCTCAACTCTTATTAACACAATCTATTGCCTCCAATCTACATGAGAAGAAGAAGAAGAAGAAGAAGAAAGCAATAGAGCAAGGGTCCCATCACACTTGATGAGATAATTGACATCCCTGAATGTGACCCAAGGACACTTGATCCTAATCTCTTAGGAAAAGTGGAGAAATTTACACCAGAAAAGAAGCTCAAGAATAACTGAGGTTAGAACATACAAAACTCATAGGTGTTAGAAGTAGCTAAGGAGATATTGATGCAAGTTGTTCCTGATACAAACATTGATGAATCATCTCCAATCATGGATCAACTTACACTGCTCACTGAGACAATCAATGGTCCTAACAAATATGTTGAGCAACTGACAGAAGAAAGAGAAGAACATAAGATTTAGTACAAGCTTACTGAAAAGATCAACTAAGTAGTGACAGTAAACAAGGTCAAACTTTCAGAGTTTGTAACAGTGCTAGAAACTCTTATTACTCAAGTAATTACAATTTTGCAAAAGTTGTGCACATTAGATCACTTCACTACCGAGCTTAGTGAAAAGATAATGAAATTAGATAATGATCTAAAGGATAGTGCCAGTCATCTCACAACTAAGAAACATGCATTTCAAGTGCATTATTCTAAGGTTATCCACACCCAACGGTTGAGACTCGAGTTGAAAAAGTAAGATAACAAGATAAGAGAACATGTAACCGAGCTTCAGGCTGTATTACTACCACATTTAACATTGATGCAGAAGCATGTGACAGAGGAAAAATATTCAATTGCCACCCCTGAGATATCAGTCACCAAGAACATATATGATATGCACACTCAACTGAACTTGGAGCAGTTGACCCTTGAGCATTTAAAGGAGGAATGGGAGAAACTCATGGAAAATCTCTAGAAGACCCACCCCAACATTTTTGACAAGTTGTAAGTTATTTCTTTTTGTCATTAATTTTTAAAAAGGGGGATATATATATATATTGGAAAGATTGTTGGAAAGATTGCTGGAAAGCTACAATGGAAACAATTGTTGTTTTTTTCATTGATGTCAAACCTTAACTAGTGAGACTATTGCTATCTATTTGAGTACCATATCTATTAATTGATGAAGGAGATTTAACAAGAAGACCAAGTGGAATGGTTGAGTTATGGGAAATTACAAGGGTACTTGATCAGTTGGCACATTGGCAAAGTAATGTGTTGTTTATCTTTTGATGATAGTTTACTGAGAATAGTTTATGCCGAGCGAAGTCTGTGATGACCAAGCGCTAGTAAATTGCCGAGGAAATCAGTGATGACCAAGCGGAAGAACACAGTGTTGGCCAAGCAGTAGTATTTTGGTAATTGTACAGATTTGAGATCTTTGGCTGACATAATTGATTTTATTGGGATATGTAAAGTTAATTAAGGATAGGCACGATTGGTCCACACTATTTAAATGCACGAGTAACCGTAATTAATGCAAGGATCAAAGATTTAATTAGTGATTGCTTTGGAGAAGTAAATTAAATGTATAGATGGAAAGATCCATTGGATCTGACCTAACCTAAGATCTACAATCTTGATTAAGTGCTAAAAGATTTATCAGACCTAGATGAAGAGATATATGATAACCTCAAGGGGTTATCCATGATGTGGGAGAAGAAGAAAAAAGTAAGAAGTGTATGCAAGAGGATTGCATAGTTAATTGACTGATTGACATGATCTAGCACAGAAGCAAAGAGCTGTGAGAGTGATTGGTTGACGGATTTCCAAGCAGATCTGAAGATTGAAATGAGAATGGAGGCCACTCAGTAAATTAGCATAAGAGCTGAATTGGATCTGGATTTTCAAAGTAAGTTGTATGTATCGGATCACACCTAATGATTACTTTCTAACCATTATATCAGTCAAAATCCTTTAACCAGGTTGACCTAATAGTCATTGTATAAATCCTTTGAGCAAGGTGACATTCAAGTGGAATGTTCTAAGTCCTCTAACAAGGCCAATCTTGACAGGGTGATTAAATCCTTTAACCAGGTCACATTTAGCAATGTGTTTTGTAACCTTTAACAGGGTTGGCTCCTAAGAGAGCTCACTTCAGAAGAGTGAAAACTTGATAGCATGTTATTGGTGGTTTTTCCCAAATTGGGTTTCCACGTTAAATACTGGTGTCAACTTGTGTGAATGTTTATGTTATGTTTTAATATTAATTTTATGCAAGATGATTATATTTGAACAGTAAAACTACATATGTGTGTTGTTGATTTATACTATTGCTGCCGAGTAGATCTGAGCTGTTCAAAGTGGTATAAATTTTAATTTGGTACATCTAGACCTGAGGATAACTGATTCACCCCCCTCTCAGTTATTCTAAATTCATTCTAACAATTGGCATCATAGCTTTGGTCTCTTGAAAATAGTTTGAAGGTACTTGGACCAAAAGATCAAGATGTATAAAAAGGAGGTACCAAAGTTGAACAAAGATAATTTCCCTGCATGGCAGAGTTTGATGAAATTGCATCTGGCTGGTATCGATGATTCTGCTAAGCACTATGTTGAACATTATTATGTAGCCCCCACTACACCTGCCACAGTTGCACAGTTAAGAGAAAAGAAGGAACACAATCAAGCAATGTTGGAGATTGCATCATCTCTAAAACATCATGAGTTTGAAGACATAAATAACTATACAACTACAAAGAAAATGTGGGATGTCCTTGCAACCATCTATGGAGGTGATAGAAATGTACTGAGAGCCAAATCTGAAAGTTTAAGAGGTAAGTTTGATGAAAATAAAATGCAAGAAGGAGAAAATATAGTTCAATATTATGGTAGGATAAAGGAAGTTTTAAATGCTATCAAAGGAGATAAGGGAACAATTGATGATGACACCATTATGAGAAAGGTACTGAAAACTATTCTTCCTATATATTCTATTAGAGTCTCTGTAATTTAAGAGTTAAAATGTACTCCTAATAATAATTTGACTTTGGAAGGTCTGGTAGGAAGACTTACTGCATTCAAGATGTCAAATTTTGATAACTACACTCCACAAGCTATTGAATCTGCATTCAGACCCTAGTTGGTCCTTAATAAATCAAAGAAAGAAAAGAAATGTGTGAACAGTGACAACGACACTACAGATGATGATCTGGAAGAACTTGAAGCACTCATGGAAAAAAGGCTATCAAGAGGAAAAGGAAAATTCAAAGGTAAACTTCCTATCATTTGTTTTTCATGTAACAAAGTTAGTTATATTGTTGCAAGATGTCCTGATAAGAATGACAAAGATGAAAGAAGGGACAAAAAGTACAAAGACAGAAAGGATGACCAAGACTTCAGAAAGTATAAAGATTACAAAGACAAAGGTAAGAAATATTTTTATATAGCTGAAGAAGCTTCTGACAATACTAATGCAAATGATATAGAGGTTGTGTATGTTGCTATGAAAGATGATTCTAATGATGATGATAAAACTGCACTAATTTCTTATATGAATAAAGGTGACCATTGGATTATTGACAGTGGTTGTTCGCATCACATTATTGGTGATAAAGATAAATTTGAAACCTTAGATCAGTGTAAAGGTGGTTATGTCAAATTTGGTAATGATGCACCATGTCTTGTTAAAGGGAAAGGATCAATTAACTTGACTGACAAGATCATATGTGACAATGTATATTGGGTTGATAATCTTAATTATAATTTATTGAGTGTTGCACAACTGAATACTTCTAGTTACATATTTGAATTCCATCACAAGAAGGAAAAGATCTATGATGACACTGGAGAATTAGTTGGAAGTGGTGAGCAAACAAAAGGTAACTTTTTCTATCTATATTTAGTTGATGAGACATGCTTGTTTGCACAATATAATGGTGTTTGGTTATGGCATAAAAGGTTGTTTCATGTAAACTTTAATAACTTGGTAAGCATAAGTAAATTGAAAAAGGTTAGAGGGATGCCTAAGTTGAAGAAACTTGAAAATGCAATGTGTAAGCAATGTTAATTAGGGAAAATGACTAAATCTAGTTTCAAAAGCAAGACTCATACTTCTGAGGGAATTCTAGAATTGGTTCATACTAACCTTTGTGGTCCCATTGGTGAGAAAAGTTACCGTGGAGATAGATACTTTATTCTATTTGTAGATGATTACTCAAGAATGATGACTGTTATGTTTCTTAAATAAAAATCTGATGCATTCCAGTTATTTAAGTGGTACTTGGCAAAAGTTAAAAAGGAGACAGGTAAAATCCTAAAATGTTTAAGATCTAACAGAGGAGGCGAGTTTATTTCTAATGATTTTAACAGGTTCTGCAATGACCAAGGGATAAAAAGATAGATGTCCGCTCCTAGGATACCACCACATAATGGTATTGCTGAGAGAAGAAACAGATTTATCTTGGATTGTGCCAGAACACTAACGATGGAGAAAAATGTTGCACAAAAATATTGGAGAGAAGCTATAAGTATAGCAGTCTATACCCTGAATAGAGTACAAGTCAAGAAAGGTACCAATGCTACACCTTATGAGCTATGGTATGGTTATGCACCTAATGTAAAATATTTCAAAGTTTTTGGAAGCAAATGTTTCATACTGAAGGATAACAGAAATGGAAAACTTGATGCTAAAGGTGAAGAAGGAATATTTCTTGGTTATTCAACTAAAAGCAAAGCATACAAGTGTTTGAATTATAACACTAACAAAATTGTGGAAAGTGCAAATGTTAGAATTGATGAGTATGCATAAAGAAATGAAGCTGACAGCACACAGGAACCTAAAAGTTACAAATAATTTGTCTATATGGATGAGGAAGATTCTAATGAATTATCTAAACCTGAGAAAGAGGTTGCCAAGGAACAGCTAGCACATGCTGAGTCATAGAACGAATTTGCCAGGAAATAGGAGGTAATTGCCGATCTATCTGATGGAGATGTCAAGTCACAGAATCAACCTGAATTGGACATGAATGAGCAACCTGAAGCAGAAAAAGAACCTACTCTAGAAAAGTATGTACGGAGGCACCATAAACCTAATCAAATCATAGGATCAAAGCATTCTATAGTTATTACAAGAAGCAAGTTGAGAGAGGATACATGGTTATTATGTGATTTTGAGCCTAAAATAGTAAAAGATGCTTTAGATAATGAAGATTGGATACAAGCCATGAATGAAGAAATTGAACAGATTGAGAAGAATAAGACTTGGACACTTGTATCTAGGTCGAATGACAAGAATGTAATTGGTACTAAGTGGGTATTTAGAAATAATTTGAATGAACATGGAGAGGTAACAAGAAACAAAGCTAGACTGGTTTGCAAAGGTTATGCACAAGAGGAAGGAATTGATTATGGAGAAACATTCGCCCCATTCGCAAGATTGGAAGGAGTAAGAACATTACTTTCATATGCAACCTACAAAGGTTTTAAAGTCTATCAAATGGATGTAAAGTCAACATTTCTAAATGGGATATTAGAAGAAGAATTTTACATTGAACAAGCTGATGGATTTGTTGACCCAAGCAAGAGAAACATGGTTTGCAGATTACACAAAGAATGATATGGATTGAAGCAAGCACCAAGAGCACGGTATGAGAGATTGCACAATTATCTAATAAAGATTGGATTTGCAAGAACCAATGACAACAAAAATCTTTATTTGAAGATAGAGCAATGTAAAGGTACTTTTTTGGCTGAAATTTTTGTTGATGACATTATATTTAGTGGACAAGATGTGTTATGACAAGCATTTGCAAAGGAGATGCAAATTGAATTTGAGATGTCTATGTTTGGTGAGATAAAAAAATTTGTTGGCTTACAAATATATCAGATGAAGAATGGTATCTATATTACTCAATCAAATATGTCAAGGAGCTATTAAAAACTTTTGGAATGGAAGATTCAAAACTAATGAGTACGCCCATGGCTACTGGATAGAAGTTAACAAACAATGATGATACAAAAGAAGTGAATCAAACCCTTTACAAATCAATGATTGGAAAGATGCAATATGTTGTGCACAACAGTCTTGATATTGCACTGGTTGTTGGCATTGTTGCGAGATTTTTTGCCAATCCCAAGGAAACATATATGATGGCGGTAAAAAGAATTCTGAGATATTTGAAAGGAACAGATGACTGTGGTCTGTATTACAAAAAGAATGACAAGTTTGAACTCAGAGTCTATACTGATTCTGATTGGGATGAAAATGTGGATGACAGGAAAAGAACCACAGGAGGAGCATTTATTTTAGGAAAAAGATTAGTTTCATGGACAAGCAAGAAACAGAATTGCACCTCACAATCTACAGCTGAAGCTGAGTATGTAGCAACAGCAATTAATTGTTCTAATATTGTGTGGTTGAAGATACTACTGAAAGGTATGAAAGAAGAGATCACAGAACCAGTTTTTATATATTGTGATAACACAAGTGCCATTAATATTTCTAAGAACCCTGTGATGCACTCTAAAACAAATCATACAGCTATCAAGTATCATTACTTGAGGGAGATAGTTCAAAAGAAGGATGTGAGGCTGGAATATGTGAATACTAAGGAGCAGTTAGCAGACATATTTACAAAGGAACTACCCAAGGATGCTCATGAGTATCTGCGAGGTAAATTAGGGGTGATTCCCCCAATTGAGGCTAATTAGTTCAGAATGATACTGTTGCATCAAATGTTATATTCAGAATATTTTTCACATTGATGCACAGGCAGTCACACTTTAGGATGCTACCTAAAGTTGTGAAAAATAGATAAGGATATAAAAGAGGACCAATCGTAAGCAAGATGAAAGGAACAACATGATACAGAGTTTAGAACAGAAGAATTTGCATGATGAAGATGTCAACGTCTTTGGCATTGTTGTCAAAGAGGGAGAAGTTTACTGAAAGAGGGAGATGTTTACTATACTTAGAGATAAAGGGAGAGTTTACTAAAAGAGGGAGTCTACACATGAACAAACATAGAAATATTTCAGTGTGATTATAGAGACAAAAGGAAAAATGTTTTACAAAATGAGAATCAGAATGAAGCTAAAGACATTAATGAAGATTTGTTCATATTCAGGAACACAGGCAGACTTTTTGGATTGTATGGTAACTATGGTTGGAAAATTATTATTTTATTGTTTAAGTGTTGCCATCAATGCCAAAGAGGGAGATTGTTGGAAAGCTACAATGGAAACAATTGTTTTTTTTGTCATTGATGTCAAACCTTAACTGGTGAGACTATTGCTATCTATTTGAGTACCATATCTATTGATTGATGAAGGAGATTTAACAAGAAGACCAAGTGGAATGGTTGAATTATGGGAAATCACAAGGGTACTTGATCAGTTGGCACATTGGCAAAGTAATGTGTTGTTTAT
>MU226392.1:83280-97203 GCA_018584345.1 Thuja plicata | reverse complement strand
CTGAGGATAACTGATTCCCCCCCCCCCCCTCTCAGTTATTCTGAATTCATTCTAACAATATATATATATATATATACAAAGGGGGAGTCACTAAATATGAGTTACTATGTATACATATAAGTTTTTGATACTAATGCCAAAGGGGGAGAATATTTCTCCATATTAGTTTGAAGGTTGTCATTAGTATTCAAATTGCCGAGTCGGTAACCTAGTCAAAGACAGTCTAGTCGGTAATGATCACCGAGCGCAGAGTTAATCGAGTACAGTGATCATCGAGCAACATAATTACCGAGAAGTATAAACTGAGCACTGAGAGATGGTATTCACCGAGTGAACCAACAGTTACATAAAATTTTGTAAGGACACATCATCCTAGGTAACAAATTTTTCCAAGATAGATAACTGATTACCAAGATTGAGGAGGACATTAAGTGTGAATGTAATCATTTATTGGTTATATTTCATATGTATCGATGATCAAGGTAAATTTTGTAAACCATTGATCTTAGGTTTTCTAAGATAATGTAAAACCCTAATTAGGTCAAATAGTTTAATATATGTAAGGTCAAGATGTTATTTTTGGTAGAGTAATGATCAAAGTATGATCAAGTAGCCGCCGCACTAAGGACATCTGAAGATCGGACAAGGGTTTTAGCATAAGGATTTCATTGAAGAATTTAGTTTAGTTAGAACAGATACAAGGCTACCATGTAGTATAGAAGGTATTATCAATCACAGCAAGGTGATATAGTTATTGCACTTAAAGGATCTGATATCAGCAATATTAAGATTGTATTATTCAGATCACAATTTCTTGTTACTCTCTAATAATTGTAACATACTCAAAATCTCTTAACAAAGTAGACTTAACCTTCTTTTCTTAAATATCCTAACATAGTACACACATACATTGTGTTGTAAAATCCTCTCATGAGGTAGATCTAACAAATCTTATTGTTACTCCTAACAGGGTAAGATCACTAGAAGTGATCAATCTTTGTAGGCCCTAACATTATACTTTATTACTGTAGTAGTGAAGCTTTGTGGGTTCCATCCCTACCACAGTTTTTACCTTCTAACAAGGGTTTCTACGATACCAAAATATATGTGTTATGTGTATTTGAGTTTCATGAATATTTTATTGTTTTGATTACATGTATTTACATTTCTGCAATGGTATTTCATGTATGGTAAAAGAAAACTACTCAGTTGGTTATTACAGTCTATGTTTACAAGGATTTGTTTTGAAAATTTTTTAAGGGTGTTGATTCAACCCTCCCCTCTCAGTACACGCATTTCTATCATTCCAGCATAGATCATTAAGGAATTAAAGGAAGGTCCTTCTAATGTACATTTGATAGAGAACTCTAATCTAGAGATTGCTAATGAGGATAATATGATAGATTTAACTAATATTGACAAACAAAGCTCATGAAATAAGAAATGTGGGATATATTTGTTGATCCCAAATAGGTGTGGACCTTGGAAGACAATTAGGAAGCTTTTCATATGGGGGACCATATGCACTATGCAAAGTGACCTCCAAGATTTTAGAATCTGAATCTTCATGTTTTTGTTGAGATGGTAGAGAGAGGATAAAGAGGTCAACTTATTGCAGTTGATTTGCTAGAACTTCCTCAACTTCCTTGAGTATTTCCCAGAGGTGATAGAGTAAGTGCAAGAAGTTGGGTCCCAATTTGGTGGAAGTTTTTCCAACCTTAGAAATCCTGCTAGAAATGTGTACCCGTTTTGAAAAAAAAATGCGTATACATTTTAGGCTCAGACACACAATCCAAAAATTCAAAAAATGGGTACTTTTTTTGAATTTTTTAAAAAATTATGCCTAAAAGCTGATGTTTACACACCGGGTTATTATATTTAAGAAACAGGCACATGTTTTTTACCGCGTACGCATTTTTAACATGTACAATTTTTTTTAAAGTTGAATTCACAAGCTACCATTTGCATTGGATTTTGGGTTGAGATAGGCTTGGTGGGAGCAATCCTATTCTTTGGGCCTGCAAAATAATGGCTAAGGCACTGGAATAGGAGATTTCTACCTTGCCATAATGTTTTGAAGGCCTTCTCGATTGAATTTTTTGACGAAACAACAACCCATAGGACTTCTTACTATACCGAATTCAAAAATATAATTTTTGTAGTGATTTAATTAATTTTTATATTTTTACGTTATTTATTAATCAAAACTGGTACATAAACTTGAAATAGTGAGGTTTACTAAAATTTTAATAACTTTTTTGTTTTTTACATTTTTTGGAAAACAAATTATATGACATCAATCTACATAGAATTTCCTTGAAGATAAAATAAATAAATTTTAAAAAATGTTAAGTTTGCATCAATTTATGGCGGCCATATACCAGAGGTTTCGAAAATAGACTTTAAAGTCAGTTAAAAATTAATAAGAAAATATTCAATAAGAAAATAAAAAAATATGCTCATCAATCTTTGGTGCCTTAGGTATCTTTTCCCTAAAGGATTCACAAAAAAATCCTTTATTTAGGTTAAAATATGGTGGTCGTACGCGTGTGGTATGGTCCTAAAACAAGAATTTTAAAAAAAATTATTTTTAGACATGCCTAATAAAAAGTAATTTCTATCATGTGGGTATTAAAACAAATTATATATTTGAAAATTAGGTTCCGAGCACTACATTTTCTATTAGTGAAGTTTTTTGAGATTCAATCTTTAAGTTCCTCTATTTTTTACATCGATTAAGAGAAATTTTGAAAAATAGTGAAAACACATACTTTTTGCCCAAAACTGGGACTCAACTTCTTACAGCCACCCAACAAAAAACTAGGAAATCCTGACCCTTGCGCATGAAAACTATGAAATTATCATATTGGGGTAACGAAGGGATGCAAAATTTAGAAGGACATAGTGCAGGATGCAAACGTTAGATGTACATAGGGAAACACAGTCGAAACCACTCTATTAGAATGCCACAATTTAGAACCTACAAGAGTTGTTCCTAAATCCCCTAAAATAGAGACTTAAAATAATGTTTCTCACTAATATGGCATAGTATAATTTAAACTACAATGGTTGAAAGAGTACCAGACACGGTCCATCGAATTGCAACCTATTACAAAAGCCCAAAAAAATAGATGATAGATATGTCCCTCAGAATGACACAAAGCTCAAAATTATTCACAAAATTAGAGAAAGATACAAAGAAAAAGAAAGCAAGGTATAGTCCAATATATCTCCTCTATTGATTATTTGAACACTAGATAGGGTTGAAGAATGATACAATAGTTTTTTTTGAGTGTTCCTCAAGGTTAGTAAACTACAAAATCTTACAATAAATCCTCCCTAAAGAGGCTCTGGTAGAACTCTTAAGCCAAAAATTGTTTTTAACAATGTGCCCTTGGGATTTATATAGAAACAAAATCTAGCGTTGATCATCATAAATGCAACAAAAAATTCTTCAATTAAATATGGTGTGTGTGCAGGGGATGTACTCCTAAAATACTATCTACGACGATGGTTAGATACTCGAAAAGGTGGTGCATATTTTTAGATATCCAAAGCACCTCAAAGAGTGTCATCCATGGGTGTTTCCAGATCTCTTGATTGAGATCTGGACACATGTTGAATTGGAGGGAGTTATTGAAATTATGTTGCCAAATTTTTTTGGGAGATGTGCGATGTTGATAGGTGGTGACCCAATATGATAACCTTCTGGGGAGGGAAACTATTGTGACCCAAGAAAAGAGTGTAATGCACCTAATGTCCCATGAAGTTAGTTAGTCAGTAACTGTGATAGAGAATGTCTATAGAAAATGACAACCCATAGGGGATCTTAGCCTACTAGGATAAAATCTAGATCTTTGTCTTCACATACCAGTACCTTATCCATTGGGAAACAGAGTTGCAAAATGAGGAAGGCCTGCCAGATTTTGAGAAGAGTTATGAACTAGAGAAAGCAACTTAAAAATAAATTACAACTTGTATTCTCTTACAAGGAACACAATATGTGCAAATGCAATTAAAAAAAAAAACTACAACTATTCTAGCCTACTCTACTCCTAAACTATCCAGTCAATGGGGATACTAAACAAAACCATTGACTAGTTTATTAAAAAAAACTCCCTTTCACGACCAAATTTTGATGTTCTTCATACTTGTGTAGAACTAGCCAAGAGAGAAAGAAAGAAATTCATTTCATTGGTTATAGACATGCTTCCCAAATGTAAACAACATGAAAGTTTCCCCACCTTTGGGTGGAGCTTTCTTTGAAAAGATCTTCTTGTCCCCTTTGATGTTTACCCTCATGCTTAGAGATATGCATGACCAGGGGAAATTTGTATTATTTTTCAAGGTAAATATCTCTTTTACACCATCTCACTTAGTTTTAGTTTCTTGAAAGAGCTTTACTTAGATTATCTAAACTTTTGGGTTATAAATGCATTGGTTGTGATTGATGTCAAATGTAGCATAAAGATACTTGGAAATTGTCACAAGGCTTTGCCTGAGAATGGAAGACTCATAGTGGAAGAAAACATGATGGTAGAAGTGTCAATGATTTAGGAGCATCTTAGGCCCTTGGTAATCTTCCATCATAGAAAAACATGTATTTACTAGTGGATATTTGTTACCAGTTTTGTGTTTGTTTTCTTCTCTTGGTTCCTGGTTGGGTGATTGTTGTCTCGGTGGAGTTCTTTGCATCTTCAGAAGTTGTGGTCATGATATGGTGTTCATGGGGTCATTAGAAAGAATTTTCTATGATCACAACTCTTTTGGAGTTACCACGCTTTAGTTATGGTGGATTCTATAACTGGATTGGAGAAGAAGTTTATGGTTCTAGGTAGTTTTATGAGATTCCGTGATTGGTTGATCCGTGGAAATTTTTGGAAGGAATGATGATAAGGGTTTATCCATTTTTGTTCATGGAATCAAATTTTATGATCACGTTTCTCAAGGTGGCATGTTTTTAGATATCTTTTTGTTTCTCTTTAGGGTTGGTGTTGTTCTTTATGACACTGGTACTATGAGTTTACCAGTTGATTGTTGGAGGTTGTGATCGGTGTTTCTGATCATTGGAGTTGAATGGTGTGATTTTCTAGAAGGATCTATGTGTGGCCAACTTGGATGTTGTATCTATTCTTGTGAAGTAATTAAATGTGTCATTTTTTAGGGATTTAGGCCAGCTTGGTCTAAAACATTTATCTTGGGATATGTAATATCTTGAATTTTGACCTATGGGGGTTAGGTTGTATAAATCTATCACTTTCGATGTATAGAGGGATAAAGGGAAGAAGTATAGGAGAGGGTTGGGTAGAAAAGAAGCTTCTAGAGGATAGCTCTAAGACTTGGGAAGATCTAGGAGTAGGTTAGAGTTTGGTTTTATTTGTATGTGGTTGTAACTAGGAAGGCCCTACAACCCGACATGTATGAACAAATTCTAATAAACAAAGTTGTTTTTTACATATAAATATTTTTTTCTTGTTGTCTCTTGTTGCTTTCTATTGTGTTGACTATTGATGCAAGGTTTTGGACATCCCCTTGGTGATTCTCCTACCTTGACTGCATCAGGTGGTATCAGAGAAAAAGGTTTGAATCTTACAATGGTTCTGATCTGAGGTTTTGGACTTGTGGCATTCCTGTGGCATTGTTGTGAGGTGGAAAAGATTGGATCTAACTTGCATCAGTGAAGGATTTGCACAAGGTATCCGAAAGGAAAATTTATTACTATTAGTTGGGTTTTTCTTAATAACCAGGGTTAGGGTATCATCTTTGGTGAATCAGATCACTGATTGGAGGAAGTTACAACCAAGATTGTGAAGGATGCCGCTGAGAATGAACCATAGGTTGATGGATTTGATAAAGGAATATCTCTGAGATGATATTAGGAATGACATGAAAATTTTAAGGAATGAGGTCATGGAAGGGATGTTGACAAGACTTTGTGACCAGTCTCATCAACAGATGATAAGTTGTCACCGGGTACCAGGGTACTAGTCAACTTCGCCTGTAAAGGTTGTCCGGGGAATAAATTCTTCAGGCCTTCAAGCACCTGAGTGTCGTGTCTCAATGGTGTGGGTAGCTAAGTTGGGTGAGTGACTATTTTTGTTTGGGGGGATAGCTGGTTTTGACTCATCTTCTCTGAGGATTTCGTTAGTAAGTTGGGGTTTCCTGCAAGCACGCATTAATTTACCAAATAAACAGTAAAAGATAGATCAAGTTTAGGAGTTCATTAATTATACTTATATTCATACCACATATTTCTAACATTAACAATGCTCTAATGAACTACACTAAATACTGAATGCATATAGAACCATCAGTTCATACATATTCAATAGCAAGGAGAAATAATATTATCTAATCTAATAAAGCATCAGAGCAAAAGACATTAGAAACATACATCACAAAAGAGTGTTTCTAACTTTGAGATCAGAAAGCCAACAAAATCATTGCCAGAAAGTCTTCCTTCTTAATTAATAGAGTATTCCAGCAGCACTGGTGTGTACATCAATGGTTCTAGGGGAGCATCTAACAACTAAGAACTATTGATCATTGAGCTCTGCAACAACAAGAAATGAAAAGTTGAATGCTAATAGTATTGGACTGCAAAATCATCAATTTTGCCGACCCTTGGAATGAGGTTAGACCTATTATTTATACACAAAGTTTTCCCTAGAACTAACCTAATTTAATAGTACACTCAATATTAAAATACAATATCCAGAGTTCGATACTACCTGCACCACTTACAATCACCTCGAAAAGAGCAGAGGTCTAACAGATTGGTAGAAGAAGACAAGAAGAAAGGATGGAATAATCGGCCTCAAGAAGAGCATCAGAGAAAGAATAGAAGAAATTTGATCTTCCTGGATTTCAGGGCTACATGCCTCATTAATGAAAAATGTGGCTCACTATCTTCGATGCACCAGGTAGTTAATGCTGGAGTGGCGCCTTGAGAAGATCACCTGTTAGGGTCATAACTCTAACTGACATGCCTTATCAGGGTCACCCACTTTATGACACCCTTATTGATTGTTGGATAATGACCGGTCGACTCTGGCGAACCTAGACATGGGTCACTGAAAGAATACAAAACTGTTGGATCTAAAATTCCAGAGTCTGAGATCTTACGCTCAAAGAATAATGAATGCTCAAAATACACCCTGCTGGTGAAAATCACCAGAATCCAAAGAACTTTACTGTCCCTTGATATTATTGAATGCCTCCAAAATTTGGCTAATTTCATCTCCATCTATGTCCCTGATGTTTTTCCATCGCTCGTGGACAATTCCAAACTTCTCTTCAATATCTCCGACCCCGTCTAGGAATTCATCAACTAGCTTGACGAAGTCATGAGCCTGGAGGATCATCTTAGATAATCATGATAACTTCCCTCCATCAAAGTCTCTGGCATACTGATACTGAGACTCCATCATCTCATCATATTTACTGAGGACATAATCCTCTAAGGCACAAGTTCTGGTGGTAAAGGGATCAACTTGTGAAACCATTCCAGTGAATGCTTTGTATAGGTCCAAAGGATACTGGACCACTATGACCTTCTCTTTTAGGGTCATGACCAGTTTCTTTCTCACCTCAATTTTGAGGCCAAGTCTGGAGTACTGGGCCCATAGGAATTCAAACGATTCCTCTCCACAAATACCTACCTCAGTGATGGCCTCTTCCTTGGAGTTTATTATTTCTTCTAACCTGGTCCTCCACCCTTCATACTTCTCTAAGTTCCCTTCCCATAGGAAAATGGCATTGGTTACTTGGCCCAAGAGATTATTGGCCAAGTAAAGGTCTAGGAGTGATACTTCTAAAAATTGCCTTACGACCTTGATCTGCTCAATGATCCATCCATCTACAGCCTGCACCTTCTTCTTCATGGCCCTAAGAGCATCCATATCACCCTGCGGAAGTGGTGGTCCAGAGGTGGAGGATTTCGGAAAAATTTTGGCCAATGGTTGTGTAAGCTCTGCTAGAATTCTAAGGAGATTTTCATTTTTTTCTCTTTCCTCCTTCAAATTTTGTGCCTATTTATCATACCGAGCTTCAACTGCCTAGGTTGCCTCTCTTATTAGGTCTAGCTCTCCCTTCTTATCTCTCCTCCCCATAGGCACCTCTATGATTGCATAATATTTGGCCCTTATTGTTGCCACATCTATATCTGGGGGAGTTGTTTCAATTGTTGCAATTGTGCTTCCTCCTAGACCGGTCTAGAGGGTATGGACTATCCAGGCCTTTTTGGGCTTCTTGGCCTCTGCGTTCTGGGTCATCATCTCAGCTAAGGAGAGGGAAATACCTGCCACTTCTGGGGCCTTTCTCTTTCTAGATTCCACAGCCATTGTGGTGGCTAGGGTGGCTTTGTCACTAAGGCTTGAGTGTTGGGACCTCCTTTAGAGTCTGGTAGTGCATTCCCGGTATCTACGATTTCATCGGGCTCCTTTTCTTTTTCCTGTTCCTGTTCCTTCTCTCCAGAGGCTTCATTGTCTTAGGCCTTGGTGGCATCCTTATCTATGATGTCCGAGACCTCACCTCCATTAGCATCAGCATCACCTATATCATTGGGTATTTCCTCATCTTTCTCAGCATCTATTGAATCGACATTTACATCCTGGGGGTTCTTCCCCTCATCCTACTACTATCATTCTCCTTTGGCATCATTCGTCGGGACATCCTTCTCCTTGGGAACATTTATGGAGGAGGAAGAGGTGTTGGGCCAATATTTGACTGTGTGGCTACTGATACTAACTCACCAAGTGTCGTACTCTGGGGCACTTGATCAACTAGAGTAACTGAAGGCATTTGGAGCGTGACAATTGGGGGTACGGTTAATATCATGGATCTAGTTTCCCCAGTTGTTGGTCGCTCATCATTTTTTTTCCTTGAACCTGTCTCGGTCCCTTGGACTGGTGTTTCTTCATTTTCAAGTTCCTTTTGTGCTTCTTTTTTCTCAGATTCCTGGACTTCTTGTTCCGGGACCACTTCCTTTTCTAGTGTCTTTCCCTCCTTGGGGATCATTTCCAATTTTTGCATGGCTATTTATTCTACCCCCTTATATATCTCCCCATGCAAGTTCATGAGCTGATCTATCCCAAAGATGTCATCAAATTCGTCGTGTGGGGAAGAGGTATCTAGAAGATCATCCAATTTGAGGGAGTCCAAACTCACTTCCACTAGGGGAACATTGGGCATGTTGGGGCCCGTGTCTGTGCTTGGGGGATTGGCTACCTTTTGCTTCTTCTTTCTTTGTAACAGGACCTTGACATCGAGAATATCCGCAGACTTCACCTTGGTGAATGTCTTCCTGCTCATTAGTGTCACCAACAAAGGGGATCCTGTCAGAGGGGCGGATCCCACCGAAGTTGCCAGGAGACCGCGGGAAAGCTAGGTGCTTATCTTTTGACTCATCAGCCTAGATGCCTCCATCTATATTTGTATTTTCTCCATCATGGGGTGCGGACCCTGGGAAGGCACTTGGGTCGGGGTACTTTCTTTCTCCTTCCCCTTTCTTTTGCTTGATCTCGTAGCTCTGGAGGTTGAAGAAAGCCCCTGTAAAATTGGACCCTTACGGGTGCTCCTCAGATACACCCTCTCAAAATATCTATGACTAATATTAATGACGCAGTGACTCAAATCCTCAATTGTTAAGTTCTCCGGGGTGTCCCAATCCACTGGAGGGAGATCTAACTTTTCGATCTCTTGTTTTTTGTATGATGGGTCCTCCAGAGGCCCATCGTCTATAAAATATTTCAAGAAACCTCGAAGGCTAAGGGCCTTCATTAATCCTTTGGACATCTGGGAGTATTGCCAGGCCCAGAGATCAAAACTATCCTGGCAATCCGCCCAAAAATCTTCAATGTCAACTTTATGTGGCGCTGATGGCCAGGGCAATGCCTCTCTTATCTTGCCTACCGGCTCAAAATTGCTTTTGGTAAGGTGGAATTCCGCCAGTCCTAGAATATTTAACTCAATGTCAGCCTCCTTAGCTATCACGAGACTACAAGAATAGTTCCCACAAGTGATCAAGAACGGAATTGATATGACCTTTTTCAAGGCAAAGAATGCGTGGAGCTCCAAGATTTTCCTGCAGAACTCCAAAAGAATAATCCTATCCCCGCAATGTCTCAGGAGTAGGTAGGGTTTCCCAGAGAAGCCGGTTACCCAAATGTAAGTATGTTTCTTGTTGTCTGACTTTCAGTCACCCATTTTTAGCATTATTAGAGTCAGTCTGGTCAGTCTTGAGTCTAGGTCTAAGTCATTTATAGGTAGGAAATCTTTGCCAGGCTTCTCTTCCATTTCCTTTTTGTTCTAAGCCAGGTGGGATGTTTTCAGAGTCTCATTAATTGGGTAAGTTGTAGCACCCGATCTGGCAAAGATTATGATCTTTCAATTGATGATCTTTTCAGCAGGTGGAATGATGTTCGTGAGCCATAAGTTTCAGACATTCAAAAGAACTAAGAGAGATTCTTCATATAATGGAATCAGCATTGAATCATTCAAGTTTCTACTTCATATCACCGTGTGAACAATCCAGTTGTGGCAGAGAAATAAAGTTTGCAGTTGAATATATCAAGCTAGGTGCAGATTGAAGACTGGTGTGGATTGATCCTGCGGGTCTCAACGATCCTAATGCAACAAATGGTGAGCAATTTGGTTAAGAGATGAGCGAGAACGAGCTCGGCGGGATTTCAGAAATCACCTTCTCCGCGACAGAATTCTACCTTGGTTGGTAATTCTCCGCAAAGCAGAACTTTGCCTTGTGCGGGTTTCGCACTCAGTTGGTAATTTTCTGCAAAAGGTAGAAGAGAGGAAAGAGCGCTATGGTGGACCCCCACAACTAGCTTTTGAAGCACTTTTTCTATTTTCTGGGTAAGAAAGACACAAAGTGGAGAATTGGATTTCACCTTCTCCGTGGCGGAATTCTACCTCAGTTGGTAATTTTCCGCAGAGGGCAGAACTTTACCTTGTGCGGAATTCTACCTCAGAAAGTGATTTTCCGCAAAGAAGGATTTTCACACTTTGCGGGTTTCGCCCCCCTTTGACAATTTTCTGCAAAGGCGAATTTTACCTTGCGCGGAATTCTACCTTAGCTAGTGATTTTCCACAAGCTTAAGTATTATAAGGTGGGCCCAATTTATTAAAAAGGAGAAGCTCTTTTCTAATTCTCCGAAAAGGAGAAGCTCTTTTCTAATTCTCTGAAAGGAGAAGCTCTTTTTCAATTCTCCGAAAAGGAGAAGCTCTTTTGGTATTTTCCGCCGAAAGCATCCAGTTTGTGAATTTCTGCCAATTGCATTATGGAAATTGATTTCTTATGAAATAATGATAGAAGCTAGGTTGCATTTGTGACTCTGTGCCCCAATGGATTCAGTTTGATAATACTAGTTGGAAATGAAGAGTTCCAGATTCTATAAGTGACTATTCGAGTTCTCAGATGCGAAAAGTTTTTCCCTTCATATTCTGTCTTTTTGTATTCGAAGAAGAGGGAAGGTCAAGGGATCCTAGACGCCTAATGTATTTTAAAGGCTATAAATTCTGAAGAGAAATCAATATACAAGGTCGGCAAACTTGTTAATGAAGTAGTGTGATTCTATTTATAGAGCTGAATTCCTGTTTGTTGTTCCATTTTAGATAGTCTATTTGCATGGTGAATAAAAAGAACAGTTATAAGTGAAACTACTTTTTCTTAATGAATGCCATTTCACATCAGAAATTGTAGTGTGATCAATTCCAGTTGGTCTTCATTTGTAATTCTTCCTTTGTTCACTCTTTATTTTAGTTGCATTCCTGAATGGAAAGTACACCTATGTTCTGAGACTGTGATTTCTTCCTGAATTCTATTTCGTGCTAAGTGATTGCAGTAGCGGTGATTCTATTTGCCTTTCATTATATAGGTCTGCTCCCATTCACCAAGTAGAACTTGCATTTCATAATAGAATAGGATAGAATTAGTTTAGATGCTAAAATCATGTGATGATCTATGATCAACATTCTACTGAGGATTGTAGATTATCTCCATCTTATCTTTGCCTGAATTTTTTGCGTCTACAAGCAATTCGGTTGAATCACACAAGAAACAACCTGGTGATCAATATAAAAACAAATTCATTGAACATCATACACAATCAGGGAGCTGTACCTATCAATTCAGAGGGCAGTGATAGGGGACATACACTGACCCGTTTGTTGGTAAACATCCTTTTTTTTCTCACCTTGGGGTATAGAGAGTCAAAGATTGAAAATCTTAAGAGAGGACAAACTGTTAACCAATAGTTTTTGGCGACTCCGCTAAGGAAGACTTAGAAAGAAAGTATATCATAAGTTTTCTCAGAATTTTAAGGCATCCTAGATTCCAGATTTACCAGGAGTGCAAAACTAAAGGGAAAGATTGACCCAGTATACGAAGAGCTTAAACAAGTCAATTTCCCTATTCTTGAAAATATCTACAGGAAAGGAAGGGCTAAGTCAAGAGAAGATTTTGAAGATAACAAGCTTGAAGAAATTCAATTGCCTGCTGAAATTCCTTTCAGAACAAAGAGAAGCAATCTTCTTCACCTCCTGTTGGTAGAACTCCTATTTCTGCCACCTGTAATTCATTAATCCTTCATGGTATTGCTCTTCCTGTTTCAGTTTCATTTCAAGCCTCTCAACCAAACACAAGGTTAGTAAACATGGCTGTTCCTTGGGGAAACACAATTGGGCCTCTAAACCTTGCAGCAAATCATGACTTGCCAAGGGCCTCAAGAAAGAATTTCCCCAAATTCAATGGTGATGGCACAGTATCAGCAGAACAACATTTGAGCACATTTCAGAAAGCATGTAGTGTGCTGAACCCTCAGCATGAGGATGTTGTAGTCAGAATGTTTGTATATACATTGGTAGATGATGCAGCAGATTGGTTCCAAGACTTACCCACAGGCTGTATTATTGGATGGGACACCATGAAGCGAATATTTGAAGAAAGATACAAGAGCACTGAAGATGCCCAATTTCTCTTGTTACAATTGGCACAAATTAAGAAAGAACCATCCATCTCAATGAGAGATTTTAATGCAAAATTCAATAAACTCATCAAAAGAATACCACCTGCTAGTGCTCCAACAGGAGACAATTAGAAAACCTTCTACATCAGTTCCATGCCTCCTAAACTTGGCTATCAAATAAGAAGGGCTAATGTGGCCACTTTACAAGCCGCACAAACTCTTGTAGTAGAGATGGAGGATGACATGATAGCCTCTGGGAAATGGAAGAAAGAATATCAGACTGGATCTTCAAGAAATATAACAAGCACTTCAAACAATACCGAGGCTATGTTACAAAAATTGTCCAATGAAATGATTGCATTAAAGAAACAAATTGCTAGACCAGCTCATTCATTATATCATCCTTATCAAGATGGACCAAGACATCAAGGTGGAAATAAGAACTTACTACTTCCCGCTCCTCAGCAAAGATTAGCCATTGAAGCTGCTCCTAAAGGTCAGAACTCTTGTGCCTTTCACACCACAACAGACCATGATGGTAGTACTTGTGAACACATGATTAGATGTCTGTAGATGTTAGGAGAAACAAGGAAAAGAATTGAATATCCAGAAGATGATGACGATCATGCTCCCCATGGCGACTCTGTAAATTTATATTGTGAGTATGAATCTGATTTATAAAATGGAGGGAATTGTTTTGCCACTCTGGATGGACCTCAGCTAACGGTGATGACCAGAAGTCAGAAAAATAAGAGTCAGGCCTCTAATGTCGCTTCTGCTCAGAATCCAACACATGCTCATAAGGCAGATAAAGATAATAATGCAGCATCAAGTTCTTCACAAAAAGAACAAAAGGATAAGTCATCTACCTCTTTTGATATTATTTAATTTTGTGAAGAAACTAAAATTCAAATATCTACTATGGATTATTTGAGATCACATC
>MU226392.1:63192-79533 GCA_018584345.1 Thuja plicata | reverse complement strand
CATGGAAGGTGATATGGTGCTACTGTGGGATAAGAGGCGTGAACCTAAAGGAATGCATTCTAAGTTTCAATCTTTGTGGAAAGGTCCCTTCCAGATTGTACAGGTGAATCAGAATAATTCTTTCAGATTGGCATATCCTTTCGGAGAATCCCTACCATATTCCTATAATGGGTAGGATTTGAAGCTATACCAGATGCATAATTGAAGAGCAGGAAACCCCTGTGTAGTAGTTAGTTAGGTAGGTGTTCTTTTTGTGTCATAGTTTTAGCGGTTGCTTTTCATTTTGCTACTGTTTTCCTTGAGTTTAGTTTTGCTTTGTCTCAAGTTGCCCTACTCTCCTCCGCTCTCCTTGTATGCTTTTTCTTGTTGTTCTTTTCGGTCTAGACTCCGCAACCCAATGGATAAGGCACTTGCGAAACCAAAGGAGCTGAATTCTTCATGCACTTTACAGTACACGATCCCCCAGTCGGAGCCAGCTGTTGTTTGACTTTCAGTCACCCATTTTTAGCATTATTGGAGTCAGTCTGGTCAGTCTTGAGTCTAGGTCTAAGTCATTTATAGGTAGGAAATCTTTTCCAGGCTTCTCTTCCATTGCCTTTTTGTTCTAAGCCGGGTGGGATGTTTTCAGAGTCTCATTAATTGGGTAAGTTGTAGCACCCGATCTGGAAAATATTATGATCTTTCAATTGATGATATTTTCAGCAGGTGGAATGATGTTCGTGAGCCATAAGTTTCAGACATTCAAAAGAACTAAGAGAGATTCTTCATATAATGGAATCAGCATTGAATCATTCAAGTTTCTACTTCATATCACCGTGTGAACAATCCAGTTGTGGTAGAGAAATAAATTTTGCAGTTGAATATATCAAGCTAGGTGTAGATTGAAGACTGGTGTGGATCGATCCTATGGGTCTCAACGATCCTAATGCAACAAATGGTGAGCAATTTGGTTAAGAGATGAGAGAGAATGAGCTCAGCGGGATTTCAGAAATCACCTTCTCTGCGACAGAATTCTACCTTGGTTGGTAATTCTCCGCAAAGCAGAACTTTGCCTTGTGCGGGTTTTGCACTCAGTTGGTAATTTTCTACAAAAGGCAGAAGAGAGGAAAGAGCGCTATGGTGGACCCCCACAACCAGCTTTTGAAGCACTTTTTCTATTTTCTGGGTAAGAAAGACACAAAGTGGAGAATTGGATTTCACCTTCTCCGTGGCGGAATTCTACCTCAGTTAGTAATTTTCCGCAAAGGGCAGAACTTTACCTTGTGCAGAATTCTACCTCAGAAAGTGATTTTCTGCAAAGAAGGATTTTCACACTTTGTGGGTTTCGGCCCCCTTTGGCAATTTTCTGCAAAGGCGAATTTTACCTTGCGCGGAATTCTACCTTAGCTAGTGATTTTCCGCAAGCTTAAGTATTATAAGGTGGGCCCAATTTATTAAAAAGGAGAAGCTCTTTTCTAATTCTCCGAAAAGGAGAAGCTCTTTTCTAATTCTCCGAAAGGAGAAGCTCTTTTTCAATTCTCCGAAAAGGAGAAGATCTTTTGGTATTTTCCGCCGAAAGCATCCAGTTTGTGAATTTCCTCCAATTGCATTATGGAAATTGATTTCTTATGAAATAACGACAAAAGCTAGGTTGCATTTGTGACTCCATGGCCCAATGGATTTAGTTTGATAATACCAGTTGGAAATGAAGAGTTCCAGATTCTATAAGTGACTGTTCAAGTTCTCAGATGCGAAAAGTTTTTCCCTTCATATTATGTCTTTTTGTATTCGAAGAAGAGGGAAGGTCAAGGGATCCTAGATGCCTAATGTATTGTAAAGGCTATAAATTCTGAAGAGAAATCAATATACAAGGTCGGAAAACTTGTTAACGAAGCAGTTTGATTCTATTTACAGAGCTGAATTCCTGTTTGTTGTTCCATTTTAGATAGTCTATTTGCATGGTGAATAAAAAGAACAGTTATAAGTGAAACTGCTTTTTCTTAATGAATGCCATTTCACATCAGAAATTGTAGTGTGATCAATTCCAGTTGGTCTTCATTTTTAATTCTTCCTCTGTTCACTCTTTATTTTAGTTGCATTCCTGAATGGAAAGTACTCCTATGTTCTGAGACTGTGATTTCTTCCTGAATTCTATTTCATGCTAAGTGATTGCAGTAGCGGTGATTCTATTTGCCTTTCATTATATAGGTCTACTCCCATTCACCAAGTAGAACCTGAATTTCATAATAGAATAGGATAGAATTAGTTTAGATGCTAAAATCATGTGATGATCTATGATCAACATTCTACTGAGGATTGTAGATTATCTCCATCTTATCTTTGCCTGAATTGTTTGCGTCTACAAGCAATTTGGTTAAATCACACAAGAAACAACCTGGTGATCAGTATAAAAACAAATTCATTGAACATCATACACAATCAGGGAGCTGTACCTATCATTTCAGAGGGCAGTGATAGGGGACATATACTGACCCATTTGTTGGTAAACATCCTTTTGTTTTCTCACCTTGGGGTATAGAGAATCAAAGATTGAAAATCTTAAGAGAGGAAAAACTGTTAACCAACACTGCTGGAATTGAATAAAATAATTGTTGTAAGTGCTCACCAAGTTCATCGCCTCCTGTGATAACTGATACCCAGTGTCCTAAGTAAGTGTCAAAATATTATGGTAGACGAACGCATCGTTTACCCTACAGAAATTGGGGAAGCTGAGTTCCCATTGAATCTGGGGATAATGCTCCCATGGAACCAACTGGCTGGGCCCGTTCCTGAGAATGGCCACTGTCTACAAACCCTGAAAAGCAGGTCTATGTTGGGACAGTGCCCACAATACGTATGAATTCATGTAGAACTTTGAATTCTAGAGGACATTCTTCAACTGGGAGTCTACATGGCTGGCAATGATGGTTGCCCAGTCAAAGGTCTGACTGTGGGTGGTGATGCAGTATAAGAAATAATACATCCATGGTGAGAATTCCCTGGCATGGGGCTCTTCGAAGAGCCTACACAAAAATATGATTCCTGCCTGAGTGCATTCTTTGAAGTCACCGCGGGGAATCTCCACCTTCATCTTCTTATAGTCCCTTCTCGGGGACTTCAGTCAGCGAGTATTGAGATGTTTCTAGGTGAGGAGGGAGATTTCCTTGAACTCCTTTAGTGATCAGACCGAGAGATAACAATGGCTCCATTAAACTAGGGGATTCCCAGTCTCAAAGCAAAAGTGGCGGCATCCAGATTGACAATGGTCGTTGGGTAGTGCAATGGTAGAGGGTTGGCAAGCAAAACAACCTGGGTGGAGGCATTTTAAAGAATTTCCAATTGAAGGATCAGCTCTATTTCTTGCACTGAGAAGGGGAAACTTGTAGCTTTAATGATGTTAGAGGCATCCATGTTCTTTTCCATATCATCTCCAGTAGCCCTCTATTGGTACATGGTTTGGACAAGGCTTTGTATTTCAGCCCATAATCCAGGCTCGGTATCTATGATTTATTGTAGCTTGGATTCCACTTTGGAACCCAAAAGGACACCCTCCCTTGGGTACTTGGAGGTTAACGAAAGTTTGGCGATCATCTTCTCTGCTTTTGTTTTCATGGTCGCCCGAGTAGAGGTAGTTGGAAGTTCCAAACTTGTAGGAGGAGTTGTTACTTCAGACATGTTGATGGATTACCTACAACTTGCAAGACCAGAGAACCATCAATACATGTAATATGATATAAATACGCTTTATGGACTCTGGGAAATTCACCACCATCTTCACCTGTTTAAAGAATATTAGTACGCATCAAAATCCTAGAATATCAAAGTTAGCAAGGATTGGATTTTGACCAACGCTCGGAGGCTTTGGGGTATTAGTTTAGGTGACAAAAATGGAATAAAGACCCAGGGACTTTTGAGTACCCAGAGTATGGAGAAACTAGTTGTTATCAACGTGATCGACAATGAGTTGTACTTGGCTGACATGGGTTATCACATGGACACGTGACGGATGGCGTAAAGGCTCTTAATGGTGACAAGTGCGTTGACATGAGGGAAATGAATGCTAGATGGGATGCCTTTTGAATGATCACTCATAGGGAATTAATCCCTCCATTAAGATGAAATGATAGAGGAGAGAGAAAAGTCACCATGGCTCGAACAGGGGAGGTGCCGAGTTTGAGCCAGGAAAAAACCATGTGGATGAGCTCAAATTTGGTTTTCGATGCACAGAGCATGATGAGCTCACCACAGGAAGGCTCACTAAGACAATATATAGACTAGAATATACAAGGGAAAGCCAAGAAACAACACAATTTACAAGAATTACTCTACTTATTCACAACAAGACTACGACACTCTACAGAAGGAAATCAAGAATTTACAGCAATATTTACACTAAAGTACATTATTTACAAGGAAAAAAACACGCGAGGAAGGTGGAAATTCTTCCTACAGAGCCACCCCATAAATGGGAGGCAAAAACATACCAGAAAATGAAGCAAACACAAAAACAATGACAAAGCAGAAACAAAATAAACCCAAACACAAACAAAAACAAAAACCAGGAGGAGAGCTGAAGGGCCTACCTTAACAAATGAAGGAACACGGGAAGAGGAGCACAGGAGACACTCTGTAACTGATGAAGCTTCAAACAATCACAAACACACCACCAAAACTCAATTAAAACACTGCTAAGCACTGAGAGAAAATCGCACTTAATCGTCATTTAATCGCCTTAAAATTGCTTTGGATAATTTGTTTGTGGTAAAATGTGAAAGTGATAGGTAGATCTTATTTATAACCTTAGGGTAAAAACATCCCGCTTTCCTCCTTCCGCAAACTTCAAGAAAGGTAAACCCCCGTACTATGAGCCTGGAGATTCCATGTAACCACTCCTAACAAAAGAAGACGTGATGACAGAGAATCCCGAAGTCTGGGATCCGCAAAGAACAAATAAGACAAACACTCTAGGACCGGGTCCCAGAGAAAAGAGAACCAAAAAGAAAAGAAAATGACCCTTGTGGAAGCAAAGGCCAGAGAAAGACAAGAGGAAAAGAAACAAGGCCAAAAGAAATAAGGGGGACCCAATATTTTGCCTATAAAATGTAGGGACGGGTATGCAGGGCATAACAAGGGATCAGGACCGATGTTATTGGATTGTGTAGGAATTCTAGATCTAATGATGGTTTTGATGAAGCTACATAGGTATTTGGAGCTATATATGTTGCTAGATCGTTTGGGAGTGATGAATTTGATCGGTTGGTGAGACCTATATGAGCTAGTTATAGGTTGGAAGTATATAATTTCTTAGGTACATTAAATCTACAGGACCTGATTGATTGGATAGGTGAGTTGGAAGATTAATTTGAGTTACAAGACATCCAAGACCCTTGGAGAGTGAGGTTGGCATAGACAAAGTTGAAAGGGCATGCATATTTGTGGTGGAAATAATTGGAGAAGGATAGAGAGGAAGAAGATGAAACGAAGATCACTCAGTGGAGGCTGATGGTCGTAGAATTGAAGGCTAAATTCATACCTGAGGACTATGAATTGGAGTTTTTTGAGAGGTTGCAGAACCTGAAGCATAAATATCCAAGTGTGAAGGATTACACTGAATAATTTTATAAGGTAACCATTAGATCTAGTCACAGAGAGATTTCCAAGGAGAAGGTGGCTAGGTATGTGAATGGTTTGAGGTTTAATATTTAGGATGAGATGAGTATGCTGAAGGTTGGATATGTTGAGGAAGCTTATTAGTATGACCTAAAGGTAGAAGATAAGTTGAGTAGGAAACAAAAAAATAACTCTAGAGGAAGGGAGAAGCAAGTTGCTTGTGGAGATAAGGGTAAGCAAGTAGTTGAGGTAGAAGCTAAACCGGTTGCACCTAAGGAAGGTAATGGTGGTAAAGAGTTTAGAGGTACTTTCTTTAAGTGTGGCTTGAAAGGGAACAAGGCTTTTCAGTGTAACAAAGAAAAGAGTGTTGTAATATGTATGTTATATCCTCATGTATAAACTTATTTGCTACCAATTATTTGCAAAAACCCAAATGATGAATGGTCAAGCATTATGCATGGACTAATTTGTGTTGAGGGCCACAACATATCTGATAAAATTTATGATGTTTTGATATTCAAAAAAGAGAATTTAATCAATTCTCTTATGCTAATGTTTCTTAAAATCAAGGAACATCATTAACTCTAAGGGTAAAAGTATAAACCTGTGTCACACTTTTATAAAGGAAAAGGACCACAACATGTAAAATTGTTAAAATTTTATGACATAAAAGTGGCATTTGTGTTTAGAATTTGAAAATGATGTAAACTAATGAAATGTGTAAAATTGGATGAAGTTTATGCCTATAATTTTTTAAAATTTTTATGAATAAGAATTGACATAGTTTTTTAATTTTTGAAGTCTATTTTTAATTGCTGAAAAATGTTAAAAATCTAGGGTCTAGTTCCCACCACAAAAATATATGCAAATAATCTTGTTTTCCTCTTATTTCATAATATGTTTTAGATGACATGTATAGCTAGTGCAGAAAAAAAAAGACAGATTGGTTTTTGGTATATATTTTGTCTGTTATAACTATTCAATGTTGGAGTTACCCGAAATTAACATTTTTTGTCTCCCGCCCAATTTTCCCTAGCAAATCTACACCAAATACAAAACAAATTATGTATTCTTGAAGATGACTCTCTCCTCTAGCGTTAAATATAAGTTTTAAATTTTTCTGACATGATTTGCTCTTTTTTTGAACGAGTGTGTTCTTAAATGTTAAAATACATACTAGGAGTTTTTTTAACTTATATTATATTATATGTAATCAAAACACTATAAAAATTATGACCATAATCTAGACTCCGAGCTCTACAAAAGGGTATTTTTAGATTTTAAAACAAAATGAGATTTGATGGAGAATTAAGCCCCTAAAGTGACATGTTTTTAAATTTCCTATTTTTTGCTTATTTGGCTGCCACATGGGATGCCACATAAGTAGTTTCGTCTGAAACTGTTCGGGCCAAAATTGGTTTGGCCAAAACTATTTTGGCTGAAACTAAGGCTAATGAAACATGGTTGCGTGGATGACCACGACCCTCAAAGCTCATAGATAATACATTTTTTTTTTAAATAAAAAAACTTAATTGTCAATTATTGTGACTTAAAAATTGTTTTTTTAATAAAATCATTTTTTAATAGTTTTAAAGGCATATTTTTTGGCATTAAAGGGAAACTATGAATTGAGATTATCAAGGAGGTTTGTATTTTTTTCAAGTTTATTTCTTATTTTAGTTTTTTGAGATTTTTAATTAAAGCATTGTTCAATATTAAATTATGAACTTATCAATATTATTTTTTATTTTTTTTTATCAAGAGTATATGGTTTTGTGTATGCAAGTGAATTGAAGCTCTCAATTTGAACAATTTGTGCAATGGAGAATAAAAGGAACAGAACAAGAAAATATGATCGAATAAGAGATGACAAAATGAAAGGTCATACAAAACGTAATGAAGATAAACCTGTTGAAGTTCAAGAAGATGCAATTCAAGTAGGGGAACAAATTGGTGGAAATATATCTTTTGACATGGGCAATTTGATGGAGAAGAATGAGGATTCACTTTTCAGTCAAATTTCATCTGAAGAATTGGTATTTGAAAGCACAACAAAAAAAGAATGCAAAAAATTTGGGATGAATATTTTCAAAATAAAAGTCTGATTAGAAAAGCATAATTATTTGCTAGGTTATTCAGGAAAAAAGAAATGACTCCTATTTTGGAGTTGTTAGGTGTTGATAACAAGAAAAACTCAAGAGACAATGTAAATCGAACAATAGTTGAAAATTTTCAAGATGCATTGAATGACATTAACAACTCAAGTCGAGGATCCAATTTAAGTGTTCCACGTAGAACAATGATGACTACTTTATCTAGTAGGAGGTTGACACAGAGAAAACAAGTACATGTAATTTCAGATTTACTAAATGTATCTAGAAGAACTATTAAAATATATTTCAGGAAGAGAAATATGTTAGATGAAAATATTCAAAATAATTGGGTTAATATTTGTAGACCTCCTTAAAAAGACAAAAATTTTGAAGATCTAAAAAGACAGGTCATTGAATATTTGACTGCTCACTCCCGTGTTTCTTCTAATAGAAGGGATACTATATAGATGAAAGATGAAGAGACAAGTATGAAAACTGCACATCCAAAACATTTTATAGATACAACACAAAGTGAATTGTTTGAAGCATTCAAGCAAGAATTTTTAGATGTCAAAATATGTCAAAGAATGTTTGAGAGGTTGTGCCCTTTCTTTGTACACATAAATAAGGTACGTGAAACTTTTTGTTGCTAAAATCATGTTGAGTTTCATCTATATTTGCAATCATATAAAAAATTTATGGCAGTACTTAATTCAGATATGGTCATCCCTGAAAGTATGATACGATTTGTGAAGTCTATTTTATGTGAGAAATCAAAAGATTCAAATGAGTTCAAAGTACAATGTAGAAAGAATGCATGCAGTGATTGTAGAGATTTACATAAATTTCAATTGCAAATTGATAATATAATTGTTTCAACACATTGTGGAATGTTGGATTAATGGAATGTTGTGTACTAAGAGGGGAGGGGTGAATCAGTGCCCTTAAAATTTTTTATCAATTAACCCGTAATACTATGTTCTTGCATTACCGACCATTAATGCTTTTCTACCTTATACATGTAATATCAAAACATAAACTTAATTGCATGTAAACATTCATGAAATGTAAGTACACATGACACAAGAATTGGTAACATAGAAAACCCCTCTTAGAAGGTAAAAATTGTGGTGGGGATGAAACCCACATAGCTTCACTATCTGCAGAATGGAAGGTGTTGGTTAAGGCTACAAGTGTGATCACTTATGATGATCTTACCCTATTAGGAGTAACATTTTAGACTGGTTAGGTCTACTCAGTTAAGATATTTAGCAACACTATTAAGTGTGCACTTGGTTAAGAGATTTACAATAAGACTGTTAAGTCCACCTTCTTAAAGGATTTCTTCTATTTTCTATAATTGTTAGAGAGTAGTCAAAAATACTTGTTGACCTCATAGTATGCAATCTTGAATTGCTGAATACAGATCCTTTAAGTTCACAATGTATATGTATCACCTATAGTGATGATTAATACCTATGTTCTGCTCAGTATCCTTGAATCTTGTTCTTCATAACTGAATTCTGCCTTTTGTGTCCCTTTGCATGAAACTCTCTGTCTGATCCATAGATGTCTGGTGTGGCTACAAATCATCATGTTATGATTGATTACTACATCTATTTATACAATGTATTGACCTATTTAGGTTTCACGCTTTATAATGAAAACTCTATGATCAAAGGTTTACAACTTGACCTTGATCTCCTACTTTGCATGTTTACAATCAGTTAGACTGATTAAAACAATTACATATACTTTACTTGTTCCTCAAGAAATTCTTTTAAAGCTAAGCATAAAGCTAAATATAAAACTCAAGTGTTTTATCTGACGTGTGACTCAGATCCACATTTCTCAAAAAGAAAATTGTTTCTCGATAGACTGGTGCTCAAGTTTCTCTGTAGTTTTTTCTCGGTGAAGTCTTTCAACTATCTATTGGTTTACTCTGTAAAATTTTTTCTCCATTTACACTGTAAACTGTCTTTCAATGAAAATTGTTTTTGGTGTTCACTTGCACTTAACATTTTTTATGACTATTGCACTGGTCTGTTTTCAGTGTCCATTGTGCATGACTAAATATTGTCCCTCAGTGATCATGTTACCAATAGTCCAACTTTTTTTTTCCTTGTATACTAATGACAAAATATTATCCTTTAGGATTATCAATCTCCCCCTTTAGCATTAGTATAAAAAATTGATATGCGCAAAACTGAAATGTTTAGTATATACACCAAATGTTTACCTTGTCAATATGACTCCCCCTATGTGCATGCCTTGGTGTAGTGTATGTACATATTTGTTTATACATATATTTATACATATATTTCCCCTTTTATCATTTCCCCCTTTCACCTTATCATTTCTCCCTTTATCATATCATTTTCCCCTTTTTTGAAAATAATGACAAAGGTGTAATACTTACAACTTGTCAAAAATGTGGGAATGGGATTTTTGAATGTCCTCCATTAGCTTATCCCATTTCTCTTTGAGGTGCTCAATGGTCATGAATACCAAGGTGAGTCCGGCATGGATGTCATATATGCTTTTTGTAACAGACATCTCTGGGGTGGCAATCAATTTTTTTTCTGAAGTCATATGTTTCAATAACAGTGTGAGATTTGAGAGTAACATAGCCTGCAGCTCGGTTACCTCATCTCAGATTCTACTTTCTTCCTTTTGAAGTTCAAATCTCAACCATTTTTCTTCTATAATATTGTCATAATGCAATTTGAATGCATTTTCGTCACTTGTAAGACTTTGTGCACTAGCCTTAAGATCATCAATTTTGGCTATCTTTTCACTATGCTCGATAGTGAAAGTCTCTAATGTGCACAACTTTTGAATTAAGTTGACTACTTCTGATATTATTGGTTCTATTGTAGTAACTAATTTAGAAATTTTTACCTTTTTTTTGCCACTTCTTGGCTGATTTTCTCTGTAAGCTTGTATTGACACTTATGTTTAGCACATTCCTCAATTACCTTGTTTGCATCTACATTCTGGGATGTAATGGCATCCATGAGTGTTGTTAATTGATCAAGTATAGGTGTACTTTGATCAATTTTGGTGTCAGGTATAATCTACAATAGTATTTCTTTGGTTGTATCCAAGACTTGGGAGTTCTTGTGCTCCTTCTTGAGCTTGTCCTGTATTGCCTTTCTTTTACAAAGTTCTCCATACTTTGTAAGTGACTCTGGATCTAAAGTTCTAAGATCAAAGTATGGTATATTAATTATTTCATCTAATGTGACTAGAGCTTTTCTCTTCTTCTTCTTCTTCTTCTTCTTCTTCTTCTTCTTCTTCTTCTTCTTCTTCTTCTTCTTCTTCTTCTTCGTAACACTAGTGGAAGCAGGGGTATGTAGAACTATAGCTAGTTCATGCTCCTTTTTTGGCTTTGGTGATTGTGTGGGAGGTGTGATTCCATTTGTGTGCTTCTCGGTATTGACCTGTTGGTTGGTATTCGACGTCTCCACATCAACCTTGTCTATATCAATAGCCTTTTCACCTTCAGTGTTCTTATCAGTGTCATCACCCAGTTTCTCCTCTCCACTTATTTATTTCTACTCTTCATTTGTATCATTTTTCTTCCCTTAATCATTACCCGTGTCCATCGGTGTGTTTGCATTAGGTTCAATTATCTTCTCCTTTGCCTCTGTTATGATATTGATAGCTTGTATCAATAATGGTATGTCACTTGGTATATTTACCTATGCTACATTCTTGGTATCCTTTTCCTTTGCTTTCTCAGTGGCATCAGTTACATCTTCATCTTTCTTGGCCTCATCATCAGAATCAATGAGTTTTATATCTTTGATTGTGACTTTTGTTGTGTCCCCTAATGATTGCAAAATCTGAGGTACATCATCAATGGCCTTGCTTGCCTGTGTTGTCAACTCAACTAGATTGATGTCCTCGGTATCATTTATGAATATGTGCTCTGGTCTTGGTGTGGCCTCTTTCTCTTCATTGTGATGGGTCTCAGTAAGATCTAATACCTTCTCGAGGATTGTATCCTCCTTAGGTGGATTGAATATTTCATTCCATGTTTCATCGCTTTTTTATCAAGCTCTATTAATCTGCCCTCTAGTACTTTGTAAGCTCTCATCTTAGCGGAAAATTTATTTGAATGCTTCTTCATCATTTCATCAATTTCTTCAACTTTTGATTTGGGTGGCATGATTTTAACAAGGGATCTTTTCCTTATCTGCTTCTCTGTATGCAAGGCATATGTCCATCTTACCGATATTCTATCATTAATCTCATGGCATCATCTTATTAAATTGTACAGGTACATATTTGAATGCAATCATTGCCTTGATGATGGCTTCTTCAATCTTGGTTTGATCTTCGGGAGATAAGGTTATCCATTGCCTTATCTTAGAATTTGATATGCTACCTATCTTGATGATTGATGTAGAAATCTCATAAATTGTCTTAGGAACTTTTTTATTTTCAAGTTGGAGTGCTTGTTCACTCTCATCCTGTGCAGTGTCATCCTCGTCCTCTTTACCTCATAATATCTTCTTCTTTTCCTTAGTTCATGTTTCCTGGTTTGAGGCTTTCTCTTATAAGTCCTCACTGTTCCTTTCTTAACCGGTGGTGAGTTTGCATCTTTTGTAGTCTAACTCCTAGTTCTTGATGCAACAGTAGTTCTTGGTTTCTTTGCTTGTGGTGCATCAGATTCAGTTGACTCAGAGTCACTCAATTGTTCACCTTCACTGACGCGTGACTATCCCTTGGTGTCATCTTGTTGTTCTAATCCTTTAGCATTAACTGACAGTTTCTTCTCAAGTGTCTTTACCATTTTAGTCTTATTTCTGTCGATCTTCTTCACTACTAGGCCAGTTTTGATTCTAGCCTTAGCTTCTTTATAAGTGCCAAATCTTGGTAATGATTTATCCACTGCTTCATTCATTAATGCTTCAATAGCATTTGTGGCCTGATCAATGTTGATCTCATAATCTAGTGGTGGTAACCATGTTGTCCTTGGTACAACTAGTTTTATTAAAGTGGTCTCTGTATCCACTATGAAACATATATCATATTTATACTTTTCCACAAGTTGTTCAGGTATCCTCATACTTTTATGCATTTGGTCCTTAAAATTAGTGAAGTATGCATCCATGACTGATGTAAAATTGTCCCCTAGTGACTTAATATATTCACTAATTTGTACAGTTACTGGTCAGATTGTATCCCAATTAACATTACCCGCGATAGATGGGAAGAAATTCTAGAAAAAGAAAAATGCACACATGAGGAGTGATCTGAACTTACATGAATTAGACCTTTTTGACCTAATTTTCCTCATGTTCTCCTCTAGTTGCTTCAGTAGAAGCTTGAATAAATCCAGTTGTAGACCTTTCTTCACAATCTTATAGGCAGTGTCAACTGCTCCGCATGCTATGCTATTCAATCGACTGGCTTGGAATACCTTGTATCCCAGTACACATGCACTGAACTTCATCTCTGGATCAGTGATGGAATTAACCTTTAAAACTCTATCATCCCATACTGCACATGTCATCTTTTCAATCTCGAGGTGAGAAGGATGTTTTAGGGCTTTCGCCTTGTCGGTTACTAGATAACCGGTTACTCCGTGTATAACATCATTAGTGATTAGTTTCGGTTCATGCAACTACATTTTCCTGTCATGTACTCTCCTGAGTACTATCCAAATCTACTTGGTTTTAAACTCTTTCAAGAATAATAGGACATTTGTTAACCCTTTTACCTCTATGTGCTTGTGTTCATCTTTAATTTTTCCATCTGTGCAAAGCTTCTTGTAATCTTCTTCAACCTCAAGATCTCTTATTTCTGCAACTTTGCAGTGGATATATGCTCAGACATCCTCAACTAACAAAACCCTAGGATGTATATTTGAGAATGCTCCTTGTTCGTCGGGTTGTGAAGCAACCTCTAGGAAAAATTTATACTTAGTCTCTTCACAGGTTGTATTCTTGATCAGATTAACCTTTTTTTCCTTCGCATTCTTGATCTTGGAGACTCACGATGTGCTTGCCATGTTTCTTGAAATTAGGGCTTTCTCCATAAATAATCTATTTCTTTGGTGAGTCATAAATACTCACTTGATCTTAGTTGTAGATGTTGGGAATCTTTCAGAATAACTGTGAATGTGTTTATTAATCTCTCTACAATCTGGTCGCTCCTTGGTCACTCTGTTCTTCGCTTTGTTCTTCGCTCTTAAATGCTTGGTGAATGAATGATATTTGTGTCACCCTTTTATAGATGATTCCCTAAGTGGTGCAATAAATGCTTTACCTAATTATCAGTGGGCGAAGACAGAGTCGCTTGGGTATCACGCAAACTTCTTAGCTCGGTGAGTATACACTACTTCGGGGTAAGTGTCAACTCAATTGAGCTTTCACATGTTCACCGACGGTGCACGGTATTTAGCGAAGACTTGATTGTCCTTTTACATGATTACCAATGATGCTCTATTTACACTAACAACTTGGATTTTATATGTACACCGATGATTCTCAGTATGTATTGACCGATGAGATTGGATTCACAATCTCATAACAAGTAATACCATAGTGCATCTTTATTCATGCTAAATTGGCATATTATCAATGTATATTAGAACTAATATAAAATATATCTTTGTATAGTTCATCTCCATACTTACTTGTTCTTCTTAGGTGGGGGTGGTGAAATCACCAGATCCATTGGATGAGGTGTCACCAACTGTGGTGCTCGGTCCAGCATCATCTTTTCTTGAAGCTTTCCTCCACATTTGATTTCTCATTCTCCTGATATCTTCAATAGTGTTCCCATTAGCAAAAGCACTTGTCTCTGTCACTGGGTCTCTACAGTCCATGCTTAGATGACCCACCTTATGATAGTGTAAGCATGCCATTTCAAAGTTAGTCCAATTCCTAGACCTTCTTATCCATTTCCTCATGCAGTTTGCAGCTATGTGTCCATATCTACCATACGCTGTGCAAATTTTCCATGTGTTATAATCCCAAACATATGAGCTACCGACTCTTCTCAGTTGATAAGCATTTTCTTGTTCTTTTTGTTTCCATGCTTGCTTTTTCTTTTTCCTGCATTCAAGAAATGTGTGCCTATGCATTTTTCAAGTAGAACAATATTTTTCCATGTAGGATTCCTTCTTTGGTTGTTTCACCTTAGATCTGCATTCATGTGCTTTGTTTCCATGATTGTTATAGTTATAACAATTACCTATGAATGTAGAAGTGGATTTAGGAATACCTTTAGCTTTGTTCCTGCAAACATTTGAAGTGTGGCCTGGTTTTCCACAGTGATTGCATGACAGCTTCTTTGTTCTTGGATGTGTGTAGACATCTTTGTGATCAACTTCGTTTAATGATTCTCCATGCTTGGTATACCCTAGACTGGTATTTTTGTTGAGTCTTCTTTGTCCATTCAGAAAATGATCCATTGTTTTTGTACTTTCTTCAACTTTCTTGATTATATCATTGTGATATTGTTGAATCCTTACTTCATGCTTTAGTTTCTCATTTTCTTCTCTTACACTACAACATTTTGGGTCAAATTTTGACGCCATTTTGCGACGGCGCTACCATTTGTGTGTGATTTTTGTGTTTTTTTTCCAAGTGCCCCCAATGCTGTCATAATGGCAACGATACCGTCATAATTGCAACACCCTCTTGATTATAAACAAAATAAAATAAAAAGAAAGGCTCATTTGTGATCGATTTGTGCATGCGAGTGGAAGAGGGCCCTAATTAATATTGTATGTCAAAGACGCGAAGAATAGGTGAATCTCGATGGATTTTTTTTAGCTGAAGATCCCGTAGGATTCTTTGCATTCAATCTAGCCGGTAAGCTCTCCATTTAGTTGCGCAGGCCACGTCCCTCATTAGGTATGTCTTTGTACCTTTCATTAAATGAAATATCACTGTTGTAGATCATTTGTGATTTCATTGCTTGAAAAATCATAAAAACTCTGTATTTTCCTCTTGTATTGGTGATTTCATTAGACATCTGGACTTTTTCTTATTAGCTTTTGATACATGTGTCTCTGTTAAATCTGCTTTTATATGCTCGTGAATAAGGGCTCATATATTTGTGCTCTATTTGAAAGAAAAACATAATGAAAACCCTACAAGCTCTATTTTTCTTGCAAGCCACGGGTCTCTCAATTGAGGGTTTCAATTGTGAAAACTGTGACTTTACTCTTTGAAACCCATTTTGATTTTATGCACATTTCAATGCTCTATACTTTATGTTGTTCAAGCTTTCTTTCAGCTGTGAATTTTCTTTGTGCTTGTACTAGAAAATGGGCATTTATTTTTTACTGGCAAATGGAAGGTCTGGTTCAAAATGATTTCACTATGGTAGACATGGGACATGAGTTTCCCTAAGACAATTTGTAATGTGATTTGTTCATTTTATCGAATCTCCTCGTTTGGTTCATATTTTGAAATTTGTGAAACTGTTTTGAACATGGATGCTTTTGAACATGATCATGGGACAGTAGAGAAGGATATAAATCATAATTAACAATCATAGAGAAAATTATTTCTTTGTCCATTAAGATTAGGCTTCCTAGTTTTCACCATAACATTCTTCATTCCTTGTTACAGTCCTTTGTCACAATGGAATCCCTGAGTGGTTACCTAGAGATTATTTAATAGAAATTATATTG
>MU226392.1:26291-52907 GCA_018584345.1 Thuja plicata | reverse complement strand
AGATATGTTTAGAGTAGTATAAATAGTTTGTTTAATGTCCAATCTAGTGTTATGAATTTTGGGCATTACATACAACTCTCCCATTTATTTTTTAAAAGTTATAATACTTCATACGGTAGAATTTTTTCAACACTCATGTGTTATGGAATTTAATGAACATGTACATATCATAAGTACAATTTTAATGAACATGTACATATCATAAGTAAGTACATATCCTTCTTGTACTTATCAGATAGTCACAGTCTTCTACTTTTTGGATGAACTAATTTGGTAATACCAATTGTTTTATATTTATTTGGCTAACCGCTAATGAAATTATCCCAAATAAAGCACATGAAATCATGGTTCCAAAATAAGTAAAACCACAATTACTGAAAATAGCGACACTAGGACACTAAACTCTTAAAAACTCTAAAGCGACACTAAAAAAATGCATGTAACATCGAGCCGTCGGCAATTGCCGATGGCTCGACGTCGCATGTATAGCAAATTCATCGCAAATCTATTGTAATTTTGACACATATTCTGTGACGCCTAGGTTTCATAATAGTGACAGATAAAATGTAACGACATCATGATAAACATGATAGCTGGCTCGTATTGTGACACCTAGACGTCATTTTTTTTAGATGTGCGACAAATTTGCTATACATGCAACATCGGGCTGTCGGACAATTACCGACTGCTCGATGTCGCATGTATAGAAAATTTGTTGCACATCTAAAAAAAGTGACAGATAACATGCGACGCCTACGTGTCGTAATAAAGACAGACAAGATGTGATGTGTACGTGTCGTAATAGTGACGGATAAGATGCGACACCTATGTGTCGTAATAGTGACAGCTAAAATATGTAACGACAGCATGGTAACCATCATAGTCGGCTCGTATTGCGATGGTTAGTACCATCACAATAACAACAGATGGTACAGTCATCGTTAATTCTGACACCAAAATTGCAACACTGGTCTCTGTCGCTAGGCCAACGGGACAGTGTCAGAAAAGTGACGCATAGCCGTCGAAAAGAGGTCTCAAATGTACTAGTGTTAGTTCACCAATGGATTCCAATTTCCCATTTAGTTTTATGTTCACCGGTTTGCCTCATGACTTATAAGAACTATTTGATTGGTGATCTCATGATGATGTTCAGTAAGTCTTTGTATTTTTGTTTCTCTCTCTTGTAACTTCTCAGTGATCTTCCTCTTGTCATCAATAGCTAATGTTCTTTCTTGTTCAGCTTGTCTAGAATTATTCATAACATCAATCATCCTTACCATCTGTGTCTCTTGACCGATTTGTAGTACCTTTACTTGTTCAGTTAGATGTTGATTGATTTCATTCAAACTTGTAATGCTTCCTTCAGATGTGTCTGATGTATTGCTAGATGTATATCCTGGTGACTCAAACAAATCAGGCATCTCTTCTTCATGATAGTCTATTTCATTGCAGAAATATGTCATAACTTTTCTTTCATCTAGTAGCTCTCTCATTTTGATTCTTTCTTCTTTGTGTTTCTCATAGAAGATCTGTATCTGCAACTTCTGATTTTCAATATTCTTATCAAGCTTATACCTTTTCCATTGTTTAATCTTTTCTCTCAAGTGATTTAAACTTTTCCAAATAAGAGATCTAGCTCTGATACCAATTGTTGTAATAATAGAATGGTGTGTACTAAGAGGGGAGAGGTGAATCAGTACCCTTAAAAAAATTTATCAATTAACCCTTAATACTATGTTCTTGCATTACCGACCATTAATGTTTTTCCACCTTATGTATGTAATATCAAAACGTAAACTTAATTTCATGTAAACATTCATAGAAAATTTATGAAATGTAAGTACACATGAAACAAGAATTGGTAATGCAGAAAACCCTTGTTAGAAGGTAAAAATTGCGGTGGGGATGAAACCCACAAAGCTTCACTGTTTGCAGAATGGAAGGTGCCAGTTAACTAGGCTGCAAGTGTGATCACTTATGATGATCTTACCCTGTTAGGAGTAACATTTTAAACTGTTAGGTCTACTCGGTTAAGATATTTAGCAACACTGTTAAGTGTGCACTCAGTTAAGAGATTAACAATAAGACTATTAAGTCCACCTTCTCAAAGGATTTCTTCTATTTTCTATAATTGTTAGAGAGTATTCAAAAATACTTTTTGACCTAATAGTATGCAATCTTGAATTGCTGAATATAGATCCTTTAAGTTCACAATGTATATGTATCACCTAAAGTGATTGATTTATACCTCTTTTCTTCTCGGTAGCCTTGAATCTTGTTCTTTGTAACTGAATTTTGTCTTTTGTGTCCTTCTGCATGAAACTCTCTATCTAATCCATAGATGTCTGTTGCGGCTACAAATCATCATGTTCTGATTGATTACTACATCTATTTATACAATGTATTGACCTATTTAGGTTTCACGCTTTATAATGAAAACTCTATGATCAAAGGTTTACAACTTGACCTTGATCTCCTAGTTTGCATATTTACAATTAGTTAGACTGATTAAAACAATTACATATGCTTTAATTGTTCCTCGAGAAATGGTTTTAAAGCTAAGCATAAAGATAAATATAAAACTCAAGTATTTTATCTAACATGTAACTCAGATCCACATTTATCAGAAATAAAACTGTCTCTCGGTAGACTGGTGCTCAGGTTGCTCTATAGTCTTTGCTCAGTGAAGTATTTGAACTGTCTGTCGGTTTACTCTGTAAACAGTGTTGTCAGTTTACACTATAAACTATCCGTAGGTGAAAATTGGTTTTGGTGTTCACTCGCACTTAACATTTTTTGGTGATAATTGCACTTGTTTGTTTTCGGTGTCCATTGTGCATGAATAAATGTTGTCCCTCAGTGATCATGTTACCGAAAATCCAAAAACTATTTTCCTTGTATACTAATGACAAATTATTATCCTTTAGGATTATCAGTGGACAAGATTTGAATATGAGACATACCAAACTAAGACCGGAGATGAATCCAAAAAAATTGTATTGACGAAGAGTGAATTTCCCTACCTTGACTTTATGACTAGGTTTCATACTATAATTTTGCTAATGGGAAGTGTGTACTGAGAGGGGAGGGGTGAATCAGTACCTCTAAAACTTTTGTATCTTTTAACCTTTATCCTTTAGGTAATCAAATGTTTATCCAACCATCTGTTCTATGCTATCTTGATGTAAGATTTATCAATTCATAAACTTAATCATACATGTGAAAATTCATAGAAACATTCATGAAATTAATTGACACATAACATAAGATATGATAACGCAGAAAACTCATGTTAGGAAGTAAAAACTTTGGTGAGGATGGCAGCCCCATATTCTTCACTATCTACAGATTGGAAGGGGCCGATTAAGGCTTACAATTTGATCACTTCTGATGATCTACCCTGTTAGGAGTATCTGTGGAGACCTGTTAAAGTCTACTCTATTAAGAGCTTTAGAAACACTATTAGTGTGCACTCGGTTAAGAGATTTACAATTGGATGGTTAAATCCACCTTTCTTGAAAGGATTTTTACACTTTGCTTCACTTGTTAGAATGTAAGAAAATTACAATTTAACCTGGTGTATGCAATCTCCAATTGCTGATTACAGATCCATTTAAGATTACATGTATAAGTATATCACCTAATTTGATTGAATAATACCTATGCTACTCAGTAGCCTTTGTTCTTGGTTCTTGATAACCAAATTCACCTTTTGTTTTTCTGGTTCTTGAAACTTTCGATCTGATCCATAGATGTTCTCATATGCTTCATTCATCCTCTCATCCATTCTCACATCATGCATAATGAATGATTACAACATCTATTTATAAGATAGATTGACCTAATCAAGTTTCACGTAAAATAATATTAACTCTAAGATCACAGGTTTACAACTTTACCTTGATCTCCTAGTCTATGTGTTTTAAATCAGTTAGACTGATTAAACACTTACATCAATGTTTCTTGTCCCTAAAGAAATGGTTTTAAAAAAAAATCAAGACTCTATAAATAGAACATTATTTTTTTATCTGACGTCGAAGTCAGATCCACTTTTTGCGGGCTTCAACTGAATTTCAGTTTCTTTCGGTCGATTATGCTTTGAAGTCAGTTAGACTATCTCTTGGTGTTCCTTTCTTGAACTGTCTCTCGGGTTCCTCTTTGACTGTTCACTTGGTTTTCACTATGACCTGCTTGTCGAGTTCCACTATCAGGTTACTCTTTATCCTTTTCACTTTGCATTTTCGGTTTACACACAAAATTGTGTCGTCAATTTTCTTTGTACTTAGCAGTTTTTTGGTGATCTCTGATATCTATATTTTTGGTTTTCTCTTTGTCCTGTCTTTTGGTGTATGTTTACCGAAAGTGTTCTTTTCATAATAATGAAAAAATAATGTCATTAATTTCCCCCTTTGACATTAGTATCAAAAATTTATATGTGCAAAATACTAACAAAAATGTTTTGTATGTACAACATATATATTGATAAGTAGGAGATATTTTCCATAGCAAGTAAAATTGTGATATTGGTATCAGGATTCAACTATGTAGTTTTTTGCGTCAAACTCATTGACCCATATTTCATGATTAGTGGTTCACATGAACCCATCTCTCATGATAATAAATAGAACACTTAACACTCATTCGATCTAGGTGATGCTCACAGAGGTGAAGCACCAGGACTTCCCGGGAGGTCACCCATCCCAATACTACTCCAGCTCAAGCGTGCTTAGATATAGAGTTTCCTACATGGTTAAACCCACTCTTCTTGCAACCCCATTTGCAAAACCTTCCCAGGATGGGTGACCTCCCTAGAAGTCTCAGTGCTTCACCTCTGTGAGGATAACCTAGATCTAATGAGTGTTAAGTGTTCTATTTATTCTCATGAGAGATGGGTTCATCTGAACAACTACGCATGAAATATGGGTCAATGAGTTTGACTCAAAAAAATACACAGTTGAATCTTGATAGCAATATCACAATTTGACTTGCTGTGGAAAATATCTCCTACTTATCAATTGATGAGCTTAAGGGGCTTTCTAATGAATGGTTCATAAGGCACAACACTTGGTGAAGGTTTTGCAAATGGGGTTGCAAGCGGAGTGGGTTCAACCATGGAGGAAACTCCATAGTTAAGTGTGCTCGAGCTAGAGTAGTACTAGGATGGGTGACCTCCCAAGAAGTCCCAGTTCTTCACCTTTGTGAGCATCACATAGATCTAATGAGTGTTAAGTGTTCTATTAATTCTCATGAGAGATGGGTTCATGTGAACCACTACTCATGAAATATGGGTCAATGAGTTTGACTCAAAAAACTACACAGTTGAATCTTAATAGCAATATCACAACATATATGTTCCTTAGTCATTTCGTGACTCCCCCTATGTCTATGTCGTTATATCATTATACTCTACTTTTTTGGTTCTTTTTCTATAGTACTGTATAGTTTCCTATCTGTACATATCATTACTTTCCCCCTTTTTGATATTAAGGGCAAATGTGTATACCTTATAGCTTATCAAAAATGTGAGAGTGTGAGGACTTCATGTCCTCCATCATCTTCTCCCATTGGTCCTTTAGGTTTTCTAGAGCTATGTGCTTGAGTGTGATCCTTGAATGCATATTGTAGATATTGTCTGCTATAGACATCTTGGGGGTGGCTATTATTGTCTTACTAAACTGATATGTTTTTGAAGCAGTGTTAGATTTGGTAGAAGTTGAGCCTAGAGCTCGGTGACCTCTTCCCTGAATTGTGTTTCTGCTTCCCACAGTTCTTGTCTTAACCTTTTTATCTCAACAATCTTTTCATAATGCAACTTTATTGCATTATCCTCGGTGGTTAAGCCTTTAGCACTAGTAGCTAGATCAAAATCTAACTTTTCTTTCTTATCACTATGCTCCTTAGTGAATTTGTCAAGTGTGCTCAATTGTTGTATCAAGGAAATAGCTTCAGCAATTAGTGGATCTAATTCACTTACTAATTATGAAAGCTTTACCTTGTTTACTGTCACTTCTTGGCTGATCTTTTCAACAATTTTTTGTTGATATTTCTACTCTGCTCTCTCCTCAATTGAATTTTCTACATTAATGTTCTGCATTGTAATGGCTTTGGTGAGAGTGGCTAGTTGATCAAGGATCAGTCTATTGTGATCAACATCAACATTGGGTACAATTTGATGCAAGATGTCCCTAGTTATTTTTAGTACCATGGAGTCTCGGTGTTGATTTCTCATCTTCTTATATAGTGCCTTCCTTTGGCATATTTCACTATATTATTTAAGTGCTTCATAGTCAAGTGTAGTTGGGTCACATTTGGGTATCTCAATGATTTCGTCTAGAGTGACTTCCAACTTACTCTTTTGGGATTTATTCTTCTTCTGAGTTTCACTTGAATGTAGAACCATAGCCATCTTCTCAGCTTTATCTGTTGTGCTGGATGAAATGATTTGTGGTGTTGCCTCTTTTTGTTGATGTGCTTCGGTGTCAGCTTATCGGTTTTGAGTAGATGTCTCCACATCAACCTTTACATTATTTGTAGAAACTTTTTCGATTACCTCAGGAATGTCATCTTTTGTTTTTTCTCCCTCATCGATATACTTATGTACTTCATCTTCCTTTGTCTTTGCATCCTTTTCAGTAGTGTCTCCATCTATTTTCTTTAAATCTCCTTCTGTAACCTTGTCAGTTTTGGTTATAATATGAGTGTCTCCAATGACATTGTGTCCATGGGTGTTGTCTTTCTTTCCTTCATCCTCTGCATCCTTGGGAATTCTTGAATCTTTGTCAGCTGATTTGTCTTTTTCTTGAAGTATATTGATGGATTTCATCAATATTGGCATGTTTCTTGATATGTTCACTTGTGAAGTGTCAAATGTTGTGTCTTGTTTGTTGGTCTTGTCCTTGATAACAATGACATCTTCATCTTTCTATATTTCTTCTATTGGATCATCAGTTATGTCAATGACTATGTTGTCCACAATGTTTTCCATAGTGGTGTCTGGCCATATCTCATCTGCAACATCCATATCCTTGTTTCCTTTTGTGTCTAGTTCCTCCTTGTCCAATTTAACATATGTGATGATGATTGGTTATGTTGCCTCAGTAGCTTGATCATTCTTGATTTCCTGATTCTCGGTTGGAGCTCTCTGTCTTGGGACTTGTTTCCTTTTCAATAATATTAAGTATTTTCCTCCATTTGGATTCACTTTTTTGGTCTAACTCTAGTAGACATCCTTTTAGCACTTGGCAGGCTCTCATCTTCAGTGAGAACCTTTTGGAATGAGCCTTCATTGCTGTGATTTGCTCCATTTTTGATTCGGGAGGCATGACTAATACTAGGGCTCTTTCCTTGATTTCTTTCTCAGAGTGCAAGGCAAAAGTCCATCTTGCCGATAGCCTATCTTGAATTTCTTTGGGAATTTTTTCTACCAATTGCAATGGGAGGTAATTGTATATGCACATCATTTCAATGATTTCCTCCTTAATTTTATTTTGATCCAAGGGATCCAATGTCAACCATTGCTTGACCTTCCTACAATTTGCATTACCTGTTTTGATAAATGAGGCACATATTTCATCAACTATTTTAGGTATCTTGTTCTTTTCCTCTTGAACACCTTCATCTTGTTCTATGTCCTCAATATCTTCTCTGGTTCTAATGAAATTTCTTCTCTTTTTTGTCCCTCTTTTCTGTGTAGCTAGTTTCCTCTTGTAGGTTCTTACTTGTCCTTTCTTCAAGGGTGAACGACTTGAGCCCTTAGCTGTTTGGCTTCTTTTCCTTGAAGCAGCTATGGTTTGTGGCTTCTTAGCTAGTGTTGGCAACGGAGTATCTAACTCTGTAGACTCAGAGTCACTTACCTGGTCAGCCTCACCAATGGGTGACTGTCCTTCAGTTTCTTCCTTTTGTTTAGTTTCCTCCTCTGTAAATGATAGTCTTTTCTTCAAATTCTTAACCATTTTATTTTTCTTCCTGTCAATTTGCTTTACAACCAAGCTGGTTTTGATTCTTGATTTGGCCTCCTCATAAGTGTCGAACTTTGGTTGTGTTTTATCTAAGGGTTCATTTATCAATGCATCGATTGCATTGTATGCTTGATGAATATTTACCTCATATTCCAAAGGTTGTAACCATGTTGTCCTTGGTACAACAGGTTTGATGTATGTGTGGTCGGTGTCAACCATGAAACATATATCATTCTTGAATTTCTAAATAAGCTGCACAGGGATCATTACTCTTTTCTGCATTCTATCCTTGAATCTAGTAAAGTAATCATCTGTAACTGTTTCAAATTCATCTCTTAGTGATGTTATGTATTCACCGATCTGTAAGGTAACTGGTCTTGTGGTATCCCATTTTACATCTCTTACTGATGGAAATGATTCTTGGAAGTATAAAAAATGCACGTGATTAGTGAGCCAAACTTACATGTATTTGTCTTTGCATTTCTGATTGTTCTCAAGTTTTCTTCTAACTGGTTAAGTAGAAGTTCAGACATATCCAACTGAGTTCCTTTCTTTACAAATTTATAAGTTGTATCCACTACTTCGGATGCTATGTTGTTCATCCTTCTATCTTGGAATAATTTTTAGCCCAGGAAACATGCTCTGAATTTTAGTTCATCATCGGTAATAGTGGATACCTTCAGTCCTCTGCCATCACACTTGGCTCCTATGTTCTTTTCAATCTCATCCTTGGGTGAGTGTTTCAATTCCTTTACCTTATTGGTTATAGGGTAACCGGTGGCTGCATGAATAACATCTTGGGTTATCATTTTAGGCTCATCCAGCCATAGCTTGTGGTTGTGAATTTGGCTCAGTACTAACCGAATTCACTCGGTTTTGAATACCTTTGGAAACAATAGGGCATTTGTGATCCCTTTCACCTCTATGTGTTTGTTCTCATCTTTTATGGATCCATCCTCTTTACATAGTTTCTTGAAAGCTTGTTCCACCTCTAGGTCACCAATTTCTCCAATCTTGCAGTGGATGTATGCTCGCACATCTTCGACGAGCAAAACCCTAGCTGGTATTCATGAGAATGCTCCAGGATTGTCAGGTTGCGATGTAACCTCAGGGAAAATCTTGTAGTTGGGTTCCTCACAGGTAGAATTCTTGATAATTTTAACCTCATCCTTCTTGATGTTCTTCAGTTTAGTGGTTCTTGAAGTCATGGCCATTGTTACAAAAATTTTAGGACTTTTCTGAAAATGCATAAAATAGAGTTCTTGGATATCGTAGGAACTTACTGTTTACTCCTGTAGTGGTCGCTAACTAGTTTGGAGTGCTCTTGGTCGAGTTAAATTTTCTCTGTGATGTTATCACTGTCTGCTCAAATTTCACTCTCATCGCTCTACTATGTTTGCTGGTGAATAATGAAACCCTTCTGTCACCCTTTTATAGATGTTTTCCCTATAAGTGATTCATTAATGCTCAACCACTCCTCGATGTGTGAAGGCAAAGTTGTCGGGTTAAACACTACCTTCTCTCTTTGGTGACAACGCGATGCTTCAGGGCAGTCATCTAACTTCTTATTTTTACCGACGGGTTTCAGTGTATGATGAAGATAACTCATTCAACTTGCTTGATTATCGATGAGTCTCAGTTTACACTAGAAACTTTTCTTTTACATGTTAACTGACGATTCTCGGTAAGTGTAGGCAGTTTTAGTTTTGAGCGTATACTGATGGATTTTGGTATGTATTGCCCGATGGAATAGTTATCATAGATTTTAACAAGTAATATCATGATGAATCTTTACTTATGCTAATTTGGCATTTTATCAACATATTATGGAACTGATGTCAAATACTACTTAGTGTAATCTAGTTCCATACTTACTTGTTTTGCTTAGGTGAGGGTGGTGATGTCACCAGATCCATTGGATGGGGTGTCACCATTTGCATTGCTCGGTCCAGCTTCATCATTGTTTGAAGATTTTCTCCACATTTTGTCTCTCATCCTCTGGATGTCTTCAATGGTGTTTCCATTGGGAAATGTGTTGGTCTTTGTCATTCGGTCTCTGCAGTCTTTCTTTAGATGACCAACTTTATGACAGTGTAAGCATGTCATTCCAGGGTTAGTCTAGCCTCTATACTTCCTTGTCCACTATCTCATACAGTTTGTAGCAATGTGACCAAATCTTCCACATGTTGTACAATTCATCCATGTGTTGTAATCCTATACATACTGGTTACTGACTCTTTTCGATTGATAGGAAGTTTCTTGACCTTTAGGCTTCCATGCTTGCTTTTTCTTCTTCCAACATTCAAGAGTTGTGCTACCATTCATTTTGCAAGTAGGACAGTATTTGTCCATGTAGGTTTCCTTCTTTGGTTGTTTCATCTCAAACTTACATTCATATGCTTTATGTCCTTTCTTGTTACATTTATAACAAAATCCTATGAATGAAGATGTGGATTTAGGAATACCTTTCATTTTTCTCTTGCATACATTTGATGTGTGGCCTTGCTTTCCATAGTGATTGCATGTCATCTTTCTTGGTCTTGGATTTGCATAGACATTCTTTGGATCAGCTTGATTGGGTGATTCTCCATTCTCGGTATATCCTAGACCAGTGTTGTTGATTCTTCATTGTCCATCAAGAAAATCATCCATTCTTTTATTGATTTCTTCAACTTTCTTGATAATTTCATTATGTTGTTGCTGAATTCTGAGTTCTTGTTTCAGCTTTTCATTTTCTTCCCTTAGCTCACTGATAGCTTCTATTCTTTCAATGAGTTCAACATTCATTTTTTTTTCGTCTTGACTCATAAAAATAATCTAATTTGTAATCTCATGGTGATGTTTTGTTAATCTTTGTATTTCAGATTCTTTCTCTTGTAGCTTTTTAGTAATCTTCCTTCTATCATCAATAGCTAGTGTTCTTTCTTTCTTATCTTGTCTAGCACTATTCATGACATCAAACATTCTTACCATCTGTGTCTCTTGACTGATTTGCAGAGATTTTACTTGTCCGGGTATATGTTGATTGATTTCATTTAAGCTTGTGATGATTTCTTCTGATGTGTTTGATGCTTTTCTAGTATTTGATCCTGAAGACTCAAACAAATCTGGTATCTCTTCCTCATGGTAATATGTTTCATTATAGTGAGATGCCATAATCTTTCTTTCATCTAACAGTTGTCTCATCTTGATTCTAGCTTCTTTATACTGCTCATAGAAGATCTGAATTTGTAGCTTCTGATTCTCAATACTCTTATCCAATTTGTACTTCTCCATTGTATGATCTTTTCTCTTAATCCTTTAAGCTTTTTCAAATAAGAGACTTAGCTCCGATACCAATTGTTGGAATTAATGGGAAGTGTGTACTTAGAGGGGAGGGGTGAATCAGTACCTCTAAAACTTTTGTATCTTTTAACCTTTATCCTCTAGGTAATCAATTGTTTATCCAACCATCTGTTCTATGCTATCTTGATGTAATATTTATCAATTCATAAACTTAATCATACATGTGAATATTCATAGAAAAATTCATGAAATTAATTGACACATAACACAAGATATGATAACGCAGAAAAATCCTGTTAGGAAGTTAAAACTATGGTGGGGATGACACCCACAAATTCTTCACTATCTACAGATTGGAATGGGTCAGTTAAGGCTTACAATTTGATCATTGCTGATGATCTACCCTGTTAGGATTATCTGTGGAGACCTATTAAATTCTAGTCTATTAATATATTTAGCAACACTGTTTAGTGTGCACTCAATTAAGAGATTTACAATTGGATGGTTAAATCCACCTTCCTTGAAAGGATTTTTACACTTTGCTTCACTTGTTAGAATGTAAGAAAATTACAATTTGACCTGGTGTATGCAATCTCCTATTGTTGATTACAGATGCATTTAAGATAACATGTATAAGGATATCACCTAATGTGATTGAATAATACCTCTGCTACTCGGTAGCTTCTGTTCTTGGTTCTTGATAATCAAACTCACCTTTTGTTTTCTGGTTCTTGAAAATTTCAGTCTGATCCATAGATGTGCTCATATGCTTCATTCATCTTCTCATCCATTCCCATATCATGCATAATGAATGATTACAACATCTATTTATAAGATAGATTGACCTAATCAATTTTCACATAAAACAATATTAACTCTAAGATCACAGGTTTACAACTTTACCTTGATCTCCTAGTCTATGTGTTTTAAATCAGTAAGACTGATTAAAACACTTACATTAATGTTTCTTGTCCCTAAAGAAATGATTTTAAAAACAAATCAAGACTCTATAAATAGAACATGACTATTTTATCTGACGTGGAAGTCAGATCCACTTTTTGCGGGTTTCAAGTGACTTTCAGTTTCTGTTGGTCGGTTATGCTCTGAAGTCAATTAGATTGTTTCTCAGTGTTCCTTGTTTGAACTATCTCTCAGGTTCCTCTTTGACTATTCTCTCGGTTTGCACTATGACCTGCTCGTTAGGTTCCATTGTCAGGTTCCTCTTTATCCTTTTCACTTTGCATTTTTGGTTTACACACAAAATTGTGTCATCGGTTCTCTTTGTACATAGCAGTTTTTGGTGATCTTTGATATATGTATTTTCGGTTTGCTCTTTTTCATCTTTCGGTGTATGTTTACCAAAAGTGTTCTTTGCACACTAATGGCAAAATAATTTCATCAAATTTATCCACATATCCAGTATTGTCATGGTGCACGATGGCAAGCTAAACAGTTTTGTGATTCCCAAAAAATTTTTCCACCTGGTTGTATTCTTTCAGTTGTAGATTTCTTTGAGAACTATACATTCTCCCCTCAATCAGAGCTTGAAGCTCAATATTATCATTCTAAGCAAGTTGCAATATTTGTGCAAGTGACCTATAGAGACACACAATTTGATTTGGATGAGGTAGAAAGTACAAATCCAAATGAATGCATTATCATCAAGGAGGTTCATTTCTATATCAGTGATGATAAGGTTCATGATAGGAGATATGTGGCTCATTGTTTTGCAATGTATTTTGAAGATATTGTGAATCGCAAGATACAAGCTTCACAACACTAGATTTGGTCTGATGGTTGTGCAGGTAAGTGTATGCACTTCAATTCATTATCATTCTCATTGATTACTTGTTAAATTTTTAAATGATCATAATCTTCCATACAACAACTTAATCTTGCAGGACAATTTAAATATGCAAAAGCCTTTAATTGGCTAGCTATGAAACACACTAGACACAATGTTAAGTTTCTGTGGAACTTCTTGGAAAGTGGACATGGAAAATGAGAGAACGATGGAGCAGGAGCATGTGTGAAGCGTGCACTTTGCCAACATGAATAGTGTGTGTGTGTATATATATATATATATATATATATATATATATATATATATATATATTTAAAATAGTATAATTTCAACTTAGATCCATTTTCTTTAAACTGATAGTTCTGAAATTTACAGGTAACATGATAGAGAATTCAAAGAAAATTGTTGAATGGTGTCAAAATAATTTTGCTAGTCGTGACACCAAATACAACAAACGTTATTTTTGGGAAGTGAAAGGTAATTTATATTTTGTAGGAAAATTATAAATTAAAATTTAATTTCATGTTCATCTATGTTATCATAATTGTTGATCTAAAAATATGCAACTTTAATTTCATATTTGTAACAGATATAGACCGATCTAATCCTCACAATTGTCAAAGGATTGTTGGTATTATAAGTTTACATCAATCGATGAGTACTGGACAATACAAGTCTCTATTGATTCAAGTAAGAGAAAAATCATGTTTCTATGCTGACTGCGTTGAGGACAATCCAATGAGTCAATGTGATAATATTGAAAATGGATATGTTTCACGATGGGATATGAAGGAGTTAATCAGAATGTCTCCTTATGAAGATGATGACATTGACATAAATATTCATGATCCTATTTATTCAGCCGATTATGAGCGTGTTTTTGATTTAGTTGTTACAAGTGCATGCACATACATGTTCTTTTATTTAAATTTAATTTATTGTACTTTTGATTTGAATTTAATAGAATCTGGATTTGTGTAGGTGATATTTTTGTTGTGGTTGCGGATCCTGGCAATGCGGAAAGTATAGATTATTATCTACTAAGATGCACGAAAGAAAAATACAAGTTGCTAGAAGAAATTGTAGATGGTGATGGACATTCATATCCAACTAGTTCAATTAATATATTGAAGGAACATATTATCAACAAATAAAGATAGACAAAAATGGTGTTGAATTTATTGAATATATGTCTGGCCAAAAATTTCTACATTACAGTCACTTGGTTATAGCAACAAAGCTCCAATTTGAGACATTGCAAAAAAGAGGACGTGGCAATCAAAAGTGGAGGTTTCCTATTGAAGAACATGAAATTTTTTTGGAGATAATAAAAGACAGAGAGGATCCAGACTATATGTATTAGGGGCTTTAGGATAAAATTATTTTTGCAGCTCTCGTACTTTCATATTTGAACTCTATACTTTGAACTCTTATTTAATGTATTGGATATTGGATATATGCTATTTAGCTCTATAGTTTGAACTCTATGGTTATGCATGCTTGGTAAATTGTGTATATTTTGATGGTTCAATGGTTTTAATATATAGATTTTTTGTATGTTGTTATAGATTTATGTTTTGATGTGTATGCTTTGATGTATGACCTCCCCTTAAGATAGATCTTTTTTTAAATTACTTTAAATTACTTAAATGGCATTATTTAGATTAGTTAATTGTATTTTAATGATTCAATGAGTTTATTATATAGCTTTTATGTATGTTGTTATAGATTTATGTTTTGATTTGTATTCTTTGATGTATGACCTCCCCTTAAGACATCCCCTTTTAAATTACTTACATGACAAATTGATTAGATTAGTTAATTGTATTTTAATGGTTCAATGAGTTTATTATATAGCTTTTATGTATGTTGTTGTAGATTTATGTTTTGATGGGTATGCTTTGATGTATGACCTCCCCTGAAGACATCCCCTTAATACATACCTTTTAAATTACTTACATGAGAAATTATTTAGATTAGTCAATTGTATTTTAAAATGGTTCAATGGTTTTAATATATATGTTATGTGCATGTTTTGATGTGTATGCTTTGATGTATGAGCTCCCCTTAAGACATTACATTATTTAGATTAGTTAATTGTATTTTAATGGTCAATTACATTAGTTAAGGTTCTACATGACATAACATGTTGTTATATCATGTATAAAAATAACTCTAAAATATGCAATAACTCATTCATATATGAAATGTCTAAAAGTAACATGTATATATGTAATGTCTAAAATATGAAATAACTCATTCACATGTATAACATACATACATATATGAAATGACTAAAATGAACATGTATATACGTGTTGTCTAAAATATGAAATAACTCATTCACGTGTATAACATACATACATATATGAAATGACGAAAATGAACATGTATATATGTAATGTTTAAACTATAAAATAACATACCAACATATAACATATACATGTATATGTTTGGAATAACATGTAGATGAAATGTCTAGAATAGATGTGTCTGAAATAACATGTACATATGAAATGTCTAGAATATATCTGTGAAACATGAAATATGTAAAATAGCATATGTGCTCAACTAGGACCTTATCATGATATGTGACCTGATGATGGTCCACCTCCTCCTGATCTCTGTGTGTAATAAAATAAATATATGTGTCATGCATACACACATGTATAATAAATTAAATACTTATGATCATAGAAAAATTAAGTTTGAAAAAACATATAAATTTACCTATCTATCATGATGCAGAGGATCGCCAGGAGTCTGTAAATCTCCATATGGCTCCATACTATCGAGAATACTCTGGAGAACATATATATATATATATATATATATATATATATATATAAATTCAAATTATTTATACATGTACATGTGTAAGTTTTTTAAATACATCAAAATTTAAATAAATATATACCGTAGCAACGTGTAATGCTCTCCTGATAGCGCTCAAATCTGAATCATGTAGGGGCACATCACTGGGATCAATCTGGTCATGTAAGGACACCTCTGAGGGATCAATCTAGTCATCAGTAAGAAAGCTGGTAAAAATTTGACGAGCTAGACATGATGAAGTGGCTTGGGTAGACTAGTGAGGTGCATCCTCATCAACTGCAGTTTGCTGAGGAGTTGTTACAGGTGGTACAGGAATATCCTCCTATCTCTGTGCACCCTGAGAACCTGATCCAGTAGATCTGCTAAGAATGGTGGGGACAAATGATGGGACCTCCCTGAGAGGAACCCCGTCGATAATCTGTAAAGCCTGATATGCACAAAGTAGATCATTGGATAAATATGTTCCCATATGACACAACTGGTCCAAATCTAATATAGCTGCAACCTCTAAAGGAGATGGTATGTCTACTATCTGATATAGATCATCACTAGAGGATGCATCCTATGCAGGTGGAGGAATGCCATAATAGAAATGCAACATGTATCTCCCTAAATGATCAGGTGACATCTCCTGAACCTGTGTCGCGATACTTGTGATACTAGAAAATACATCCCTCCTGATCCTATCATCGGGTACACTTTGTCCTGCAGCTATCATTTCCAAACCTTTTGGTACGACCAAAAGGTTTGGACCCAACTTTTCCCACTTATTAGTGGGCATTGGGGCATTAGGCCCTTTGAATCTGTCTGATAATCTCTCCCTCCCCTACCCAACAGGACCAGTAAAATTTGTACAATCAACATCATGATGCAAATGAAATTCTGCAAACAATTGTTTGCATAAATATAGTGGAAGCTCATCCTTCTGGGGCCACCTATGCTGAGCATCCAACCATTGAGGATATATAAATGGTGCAACAAGGTCATCCTCACATTGATTAGTCATATAACCTCTCACCTGAGCTATGTCTGGTAATGAGGAAACATGGTCTTCACCATAGCGGTGGAGACCTTTGACTCAACCTGTCTATACTTCACAGCGCTAGTAACGCTGCAAGAGAGAAGTATACAATGTATCAATAGATATGCTATCATAAGGGTTGTATGATTGAACTATTTTAATCATACGAACCAGGTCCTCTCTAATAATCTTCACCCTATCCCTATTAGGAAGGGTGGTGGATGACTGGATCCTCTGATCAAGAACCTCAATAGCTTGTGTCAATCAAGCTATGGTACTAGAAAACAACTCCTCCCCGCCCTCTCTAGAGTCAACAGAAATATGAGAAGAGTGGACACTACCACCCCTTGTACACTAGCTTCTCCAAAATCTATAGGTGGCGCCCCTCTACCCGACGCCATGTGATAGAAAAAATAGATCTATATGCTCGAAAGTATAAATAAGAATATATGTAGATCTGTGCACATGTACATAGTCCAATTCTAATTTAATTATTTATTTTTAAACACGTGTTACAAATAAATAAAATTGAAATTTTTACACTTGAATGCAAATACATTTCAAAAGAAAAATGATTTAAAATTATATACATACATGTGCACATATTTTCTAACGAAAAGAGGTTTTGAGTTATGGTTCAATTTTGTCTAGGTTTACAACTAGCCTAATTGAATGTAGATTAATTTTGAATGTTTAGGTTTAGGGATCAACTTACTTTATTTATAACTTAGGTTTAGGGTTAATTTGTTCATGGTTATCCCATTCATGTTGGTTTCTAGTGTTCTAAGGTTTATGTTGGCTCATGTTCCAGTTTCACATGTTTCTTTCATGTTAGGGTTCATGTGTTGGTTGAACATGTTAGGGTTTATGTTGGTTTCTAGTACACGTGTTCTAGTTGAAGGTTAGGGTTCACGTTAGTTGAACATGTTATGGTTTATTTCTCAATTGGGTTTAAGGATCTATTTTTAAATTAGGTTTACATGGTTAGGGTTCATATATGTTTGTTTAGTGTTAGGGTTTATGTTGGTTAATGTTCTAATTTCATGTTAGTTTCTAGCTAATGCCATGTCATGATAGATAAAATAGATAAAAGAAAACACAAATACATGTATGTTCAAAAGAAAAATTCAGTTTAACACGTTAAGGTTTATGTTGATTTATGTTTTAGTTTCATATGTTGGTTTCGTGTTAGGGTTCATGTTAGGGATCAATATGGTCGGGGTTTCATGTTAGGGTTCATGTTAAGGTTTATTTTAATTTATGTTTTAGTTTCATGTTGGTTTCATATTAAGGTTTGATGTTGGTTTCATATTAGGGTTTCACATGTTAGGGTACAATGTTATGTTTAATATATTTTGTAATACTAATGTTTTATAATGTCTTGTAAGATTTTCCTAATGTTTTGTAATATTTTCCTAAGGTTTTGTTAGGGTTCATGTTAGGGTTCAATATGGTTAGGGTTTCATGTTAGGGTTCAATATGGTTAAGGTTCCATGTTAGAGTTTAAGTTGATTTATGTTTCAGTTTCATGTTGGTTTCATATTTTGTAACATTTTCCTAATGCTTTGAAACATATGTAATTAAACTAAATTAATTAACTAAGTAACATTTTCCTAAGTAATATTTTCCTAATGTAAAATTTTCCTAATGTTTTGTAACAATTTCCTACTATTTTGTAACATTTTCCTACTGTTTTGTAACATTTTCCTAATGTTTTGAAACATATATAATTTAAAACTAAATTAATTAACTAAGTAACTAACATATGATCTTAACTGAAAAAATTAAATCTACATAAAATAATATTTTATATTTTCTAAAATTAATAACAAAATTAAAACAAAAAACTTCAAATAATAGTACAACTACATTAATTTAACAAAAGAAAACTTAAAAACATTTTAAAAAAACAAAAAGATCCTACCTATTTTTGGTCGAAGTTCTCCTATTCCGCTCCGCAATTCTCGGAAGGCGCTCAGCACAAATGAGCTGCTCTAACCAAATTATGGGGTATATATGGTTTTGAAGGGTTCCGGTCGAAATAATTTTGGCCAGAACACATATGCCACATTGACGCCACATGGCGCCGCATGTGCGCCACGTATGTATGACCAAAAATGTTCTGAGTGAAACTGGTCCGGCTGAAACAGTTCCAGTCAGAACAACGAAAATGGTCCTCAAGTGCGACACAACTCTGTACTTTTACCCCTAATGTAAATATACATAGTTGAACTATTATCAAGGTCACCTGGAGACGGGGAGACTTAGAGGTTTCTGGTACTCGTACGACTATTTTTCTAAAATAAGAGATAGGGGTACTTGGAGACAAAATATTTTTTTAATATAATTTAATCATTTCCAAGAAATATCGTAGATTAATAACATATTGTTTTTAAACCAATACCATGGAACGTTTTAAGTATGAACATTGAACATTAAAACCAAAGGAAAATACTAAAGACTAATAGTAATGTCATTTATTCATTTAATATTGTGTCATATAGAGTCAAATAGTTCAAAACTCACATTGCATATTTGATTTCTGAGAATCGCATATGATTATATCAGATTAATATTCCCGGAGATTATCATTACATATTGAAATTTGAAATTCAAAATATATAGTTGTCAGGCTTCCAAATGCCTAAAATGACGGTCAAGATAAAATTCTTTATTTTTAATTTGACTTTTTATCCGGAGACGCATGAGAGACTTCTAATGTTATGGTCGGAGACTTCGGGAGACTTTGACACGAATTCTCCAAGCATTTTTAAAAACTCTAGAGACTCTAAAAGTCTCAGAGATGCGTCTTCAACTCTGAGACATGTCTCAGAGGTGGGAGACGACGTCTCCCTATAACTCTAAGTCTATATTATATTAAGGATGACAAGATAAGCTCATAGTGATCATTCGATTCAACATATCACTTTCGGATTTCCCAACAAAGTCTATGGGAATAGTGGTTGTCATTTTGGCAGTAGAAAGGTTGGGAAAACAAATTAATCCACTTTTCACTTGACTATGCTCCACTACAAAAAAAATAAAGGTTATTATAAAGAGATTCACTTGATGCTATACTCATCAAGAAATAATCTTAATTGACCTTTCAATTGTTTATTAGTGGGAGGTTAAATGCAAATTTTGTGTAGTTTTCTTCATTCATTTAATCCTTAGATCTCACATGCATCATCAATGGAAATTGATAATTGAGATTTTTTTTTGCATTTAAGTCTTAGATATCACATGCTTCAACAATGGAAAGTGATAACTATAGAGTTATATTGAGGGAGAAAATTATTCATTAATTTAGAAAAATAAGAGTGTAATATTCTTAAGAGAACTACCACAATGTCAAAAATTAGTCCCTCATATGTTGCATATGAGGAAAAAATATGCTAATTTTTTTATCATAATGACAATCAGGAGAACATTTGTATTAATCTTGAAGCATGTCTTTATCTATCGCATGCCCTTGGAAAATCCTCTCAATAGTCTACTAAACTGTACTGCTGCAAGAATAAAAGAATTAATATTTGATGGCATTGATACATGTATGTAAACATCAAAAAATAATGCATATCTATCCTTTAACATTGGGCTAAAATGCCTCTTGTTGTCATACTCCAGAGAAAGAGATTATCATATTGACCTGCTTGGAGGTTATTTAGAACAAGGAAAAGGAAATAGATATGCACTTTTACAAAATTATCTTGTACAAAATATGAAATAAATAATAGGACATATGTGAGATAACTGAATCAAATTTCAAATAGAAGTTGTTCTAGTATAGATACAATAGGAAAGTATGTTACACTCCAACATTTTCTTAAATGTCCTTCAATGGTTCAACGTTTTCCTACAATATTTTGCCATAATCTAATATGATTCTCATGAAAAACAATAAATTCACAAATTTTAGTAAATGGCAAGGAATCCAACTATATTACAGCTCTTGTTAAAATAACTTTTTTGATTTATTTTTGTGTCAAGAGGTGGTTTGTAATGTAAATATGTCATTTGTAGTACTTAATTTTGATAGGATTAAACAATTGATTGTTTATTTACATTTTTTCTTATGGAAAAGTGTTAGAAGAGTTGTAATTTTTAGTTTTGATCATTGAGCCTCTTTTTATTTAAGAATAGTTTGAGAAAAAAATATGTTTTGAATTCTTCAATTTTGTTTCATTTGTATTTCTTATTGTGTATCAAAAATATAATTGATTCAAATTATTTTATATATTTCATGTTGTTTATTTTCTTATATTTTCATGTTTAATTTATTAATGTATCTTTTTATTCATAACGAATCTGGTTTAGAATTTTTTTTTCATAGAATTGACAACATATTTTTATTGAGATATATATGTTTGTATTTATCTTTTCAATGTGAAAAAAGCATATTGAACATGTGTCTTAATTAGAAAAAAGTTTGATTTGAGCTAATATTTTAATGTATTAATTTCTTATAATTGGTCCATATTTGTAAATAGTTGAGTCTTTGTACTTAGTTTTAGTAGTATATAATCTTATGATTTTCACATATATTATAATATATGCATCTAAGTTTATTTAAGTTATGTATTTGATTCTAATAATTAATTTAGCCATTATATATAATTTCATCATATTGGATAGATCTCCAATGTATGATTCCTTATATGTTAGTAGAAGGATTTCCTCACCACTATTTATATGATCCAATTAATTATAAAGTTAAAAATAAATATTTTGTTGACTATCTCCATCTTACAATTTGGTTCAAGGTTGGCTTTGCTCAAATATTCATAATTTGAAGTTATACTTGTATAAAGACACCCATTTACATTCATTTTGAGAATTATTCAATCATTAAATATTGTTCATCCACCATTTCTTAGCATTGATTGATCACATAAGAACATCATCTAATAGCATAACATATGTAAATCACATAGCAGTTGTTCATGCACATGCTTGAAAATTTATATATATTAAGAAAATTTTCAATCCTACTATCTTGATGGAGAATCCTAAGTTTGGTACAAAAAATTATCATCATCTACCAATTTAATTTTAGATAATTTAAGAAGGAGGAGGAGGAGGAGAATCCCATCCATACACGTGACTGTCTAAAACCTCCCTAAATTTTGATGCACACTAGCTTAACTATTGTCAAGATTGGTCTTTCACTATAGAGGTAATCATTCTCTTAGATTTTGACATGATCATGCTTCCTATCTAATATTATGTGGATTGACCAACCCTTTTCTACTCCATCAACGACCAACATCATATCATTATGTTTATGTGTACTTAAGTATAATTAGTTATATAATTAACATAAGAAACATAAGTTTCTATTTAAATATTAATAAAATATTATAAAAACTAAGTTTAAGATCACTTTTAAAATATTTTTATTTATAAAAAATAAAAAATCTAAATAAATGTGAAAATAATATATGTTGAAAGTTTTTGGAAAATCTATTCATAGATGTTTGTAGCCTATAGTAAAATTATTATATATTAAGATGTAATTATTAGTACAATCTAGCAAAGTAAAATTCATATAAACATTATTTAAGGAAGATCATTAAAAGGGGGGTCTATTTAAGGAAATTAGGGGGTCTATTTAAGGAAATTTCCTAGAGGATGATCTAAATCTTTCCATCCATCGCACACGATGGGATTAACAAAGGTTATAGTAAGTAAATAATAGAGTTCTTGAAATGCATCTATAATTTAGAGTGTCACTTGCCATCTCATGGATTGTGTTTAAACCTTAATGGCTTCTATAATCTTCACTTTTAAGAATAGTCCAGACAGCCCAATCATCTTTACTACACTGAATCCTGACTTTTGAAGCAACCTTTTCCACTCCTGCTCGCTCCTCTCTTTTCCTCCTTGTGCAAGAGCGATCATAAGCAGATCCACAACCATTTCCATAGACTTATTTGGCTTTGATGCTTCTATCGTCATGTTTTCTGCCACTATGAGTCTTCCACTCTCAGGCAAAGACTTGTGGCAATTTCCAAGTATCTGAACACAACTCTCATCATCCCAGTCTATAAATACATTCTGCATCACCCACATGAAATGCATTCATAACCCAAAAGCTCCAATAATGTAGGCAAAGCTCTCTATGGAAATTAAAACTAAGTGAGATGATGGACAATAGTTTTTTTACCTTAAGAAAGATGGCATCTGCAATGGTATGCTATCAAACATGCTGCCGCCCACGCTCTCTATTCCTGCGTAAATATTGCTTTGACAAGACTATCAGGTAAAGTTTTGAGACAAGGAGATTCTTTGATTGAGAGGTATAAAATAAATAGAGGGTGGATTTACCTAGAATCGATGGGGCAGTCTGAACAACATGAGGAAGATCAAAGTTGATTCCATGGATGTGGGGATAAGCCTTCACAATGTGCTCCAAAGCCGTTCCTTTTCCTCCTCCCGCATCAACCAAAGTTTTCACATCCTTGAAACCGTCATAGCAGCTCAAAATTTGCTCCATACCCAGAACTATAAGAGTGGACATGGAATCATTGACAACACTATTAACAAGTGGGTCATCTTTCCCGTATGCCCACAAGTCCTTTCCATGAGCTTTCTCGAAAGCATTGCAGTCTTGAAGCACACATTCATGAAGATGGTGCCACGGCGCCATTAACACAGGGTGTGCTTGCATGAGGAGAAGTGGCACAAGGTTCCCTGGATTATTCTCCCTAACATAAAACCTCTTTGCACAATCAGTGAGCCCATATCGAGTCTCAGATGGGTTGTTGCTCGTCTGAGTTTGGACAAAAATGCCCTTCATAGAGAGGTACGTCAGAATGCGAGAAAGGTAATGCAGATTGGGTGTTTCAGTGGGTAGTTTTGCGGAGATCTCATCGAGAGAAAGGGATGCATTGGGGCCTGCTTTTGCTATGATATCAGGAATATTGAGAAGTATGGCGGATTTAAGAACAAGGGTGGGAACAAACGAAAAAATGGTGTCTAAGGCCTGATCCAACTCAGCTGCAGTCATTGCCATTTTATTTACTTAAAAATGTTCACAAAAGAATCTGAGTCGCTTGATTGTTGTGGAAGTCGAGGTGATTATATAGAGGATTTCGGTGTAGAAATATGACGTTAAAGTTTCTTTTCGTCCAGCCGTCGGGGCAACGCACCGGCTGTTTATTCAACGCCTTGCGATGAACGACGTCAGCCCATTTGTTTATTTCGTTGAGCTGTCAATAAAATGTCAAAATCTATATTAAAAATGAGAAACAGGAATAGAACTCAAAAATACAACAATATACAATATTGAATAAATACAAAAGAAATCTTGCAAAGTAGGTGAGCATGTGCGTATTTATTAATACTATATTCTATATTCTGATTTTCGTATTAGTTTATAAGTGTAATCAAATAATATGCCTGATATTATCTTGATATGAATTGAAAAGAAAAACACATTATATTTCCTCTATCCTCCAAGGCATCCTATAACGAATCTACATAAGCATGTTCAACTTACTTTTCTAATATACAAAATTTCAGTAAGAGGGGTAAGGTACCAGTGGTGGCTATAGTTAACTTCGTATGCTTAATTGAAGTAGCAAATGATATCAGATTTTGATGATTTTTTTTAGTTGTTTCTATATACAACTTAACTGCTTAAATCTAAGGTTTCGGCTTCTGGCCAATAATGATGCACTCTACAGGAGACATTATGTGAGCAAGAGTCTAAAAGTGGTTAAAAAAGTGTGCACCAATAACCGCTCACTCAAATCAGTACAAATCACTAGTATTTGTGGACAAATGTCTCTGTAGTGGTTCACAAATATCCAGTAGTGGTACACAAATGAATCACTCATGAATAAAAAAAAGTTAAAAAATGATCAATTAATAATATATAAATAATCCACAATTGATAATTTTATTACGTGACAATGAATAAACAGTTATTAAACCCCAAGCCACATTTACTGATCCCTCCACTATATTTCATGGTTTGAATTTTTTTTTTGAATAAAAGGGAGAAATCAAATCAACGAGTCTAGTAATTAAGACCAAGCAGAAGGTATAATTTTAACTTATTAAATAACTGGTTTCTTTCTTAACCAGTTACGTATCTATCCTTTCTCTCCGACTTCCAAGCTGTAAAGAATCACTTAGTCTACGGTAAACTCGCTATTGTCAACTTTACCGGCGTTGTCCATTAATTCGGCTCCTAGCAAAAACTGCCCAAGTCGTGTTGATATAGGTAAGCTGTCAGTATTGTCTCATCTCGTCTCGTCTGAGTACAATTCAACAAGATTAAAAACGATCACAGTCATCGGTATTTACCTACAATGATTGATGGCCAGTGGCTATAAAATCTACTTGACAAGACTAATTTTTGCAATTTATTATTTAAATTGAAAATAGCAATACAATTGTTTTCTAATTTTTTATTCAATTAATAAATGATGGAAAATGATGTTTTAGTCGGCTGCGTAGATGGAGTCGGCTAGATCTAGATCAACAATATGATGTGTGCACACCTCGTGAACAAATTCGTTAAAAAAGTTGTATCTTTGAATAGAGAGGTCAGAAGTTCAAATGTATGTAGTCTTTATTTGTCATTCATTTAGGTGCCTCTTTCAAAAGATATGGGATATTTTGATATAGTATAAGTTATACAGACCTACGAAAATAGATTGCTTATATGTGAACCATAATTGAATCTATTTTCATTTCTATTTCAATTCATAAATGTTATTATTATTATTATTATTATTATTATTATTATTATTATTATTATAAATTATTATATTTCTTCTTAATTTCAAATTATAATTAGCCGATAGGCTATTATAGGTGGAGATTTCACTCAAAACCTGTCCGTCGTTGCAAATCTACTTGGGAAACTGCTCGTTGGTTTTCAGGTGCCTGCCATTTTTACCGATCAACCGAAAATAAATACAGTCAACAGAAAATCATCAATCAAATCTTATAAATATTGAATCGGATCTGCTGCGAGCGAATAAAATCTTTATTGATACGTAGATTAAATCGGATCTCGGACAATTTAAGGGGCTCCAATTATAGTCAATTAATGCGAGTAAAGTTATGTAGAGACACTATTGTTATTTCGATTTGTGAAGATTAAGATTCAGGGCGAAGCCGATTTCCTTTGCGATTTCTTCTGCAAACAGCAATGGCTTTAGGCGGAGGGAGAGACAAAGGCAAGGGTGTGAAATCAGTTACAAGGTTGCAAAAGGCTGACCTGCAATTTCCAATGGGAAGAATTGGCTAGTATCTGAAAAATGGCAAGTATGCTAAGCGCGTCGGTGGCGGTGCTCCCGGGAGTCTATCTTGCAACTGTAATGGAGTATCTCACAGCTGAGGTAAATTATCTTTTCTGGTTTGTAGCATTTCCAAGAGTGAAATAAAATAATGCTTTCCAAGCCTCTGCGCTGTCTGCAGGCTCTCCGAAATGTGATTAAATAGGCATCTGCAATGACTATGGTGAAAATTCTAGGCAGCTAAATGACTGCAATTTAATATTAAAAAGGATACAAAATAAACGATACATATTAAAATATCAAGTGCCGTGTCATGTCATGTGTAAAACTATTTTTGACATGTTATTTTTTCGATAAAACTGTAAATACAACTTTAAATTATTAATAAAGTATGTAAGAAAGTTGCGTGGCAATAAATAATTAAATAGGAGTGATAGTTTAGTTTGACAGAGGAAAATA
>MU226391.1:558030-584381 GCA_018584345.1 Thuja plicata | reverse complement strand
AGAGAGAGAGAGAGAGAGAGAGAGAGAGAGAGAGAGAGAGAGAGAGAGAGAGAGAGATGTTGTAAATAACTCATAAGGCTTTCCATTGATAATAAAAAATAAGGACAAACCATTAATAAATCTCATTGTCCAGCTGACCAAGTCCTAACTAAAACCAACGGCTATGAGAATTTGTTGCAAAAAAGTTCCATTTAACTATATCATAATATTTGGCCATAACCATATTGATGAATATATATTTCTCCTTAGACACTTTCATACAATGAATAACTTAAGAAGAAACCACTACCCCATTCAGAATTTGTCTCCTAGCCACAAAACCCCCTTTCTCATCCAAGCTCATAGGTGATAGCCTAATTTTGAGCCTCTTTGCAATAAATTTAGTAATTATTTTATACACCACATTACAAAGAGAAATCAACTAAAATGAGGATTAAAAATTATAATTCAATGCCAAAGAATTTTTTTTTACCATGAGATTCACAGACTACCTCTAGTAAATCCAATTTAATAATATCCTAAAATTCCTAAAAAAAAATTATAGGAAACCTATCCATGCAAATACCTTTTCCCTTACGCATCCCAAAAATAATTTCTTCCAATTCAAACAAAGTGTTCTGATGGATGAGAGCTTCATTCATCTCATTGGTGACTAAAGAGGGAATTCATGCTAGAATCTAATTCTCCTCATCTTTTACAAGAGGTGAATCTTCAACAATAAGAGAAAAGTAGAGTTGTGTAGCCTCACGAGACAACACCTACAAATATAATAACTAATCCCCTTCTAAGTCAACTAAAAAGGAAATATAGTTCTCCTATTCTAACAAGCTTTCATAAAATTATAAAAACAAGTCATGATCCTATCACCTTCCTAAAGCCAATCAATTTGAGCCTTTTTTATTCAAAAGGTCACCTCACAAAGTTCCCATTCCCCCAACTCACTCACAACTTGGGACTCAACTCTACCTGAGGCCTCTGAGAATCCATAATCACAAAATTTGGTGAGTGATAATATCAAGACACACTTGAATATTCATCTTCATAGTATGAAGGTTACCAAAGCACAATAAATTCCATATTTTAAACTAATTTTTTACAAACTGTAATTTCTTAACAAAGGAACACATGGTAGTGGCATAGGTAGGGACACCATCTCTCCACCACCAAACCATTAATTCATGAAGGGAATAATCATGAAGCCACATGAGTTGAAACTTAAAAGGAGGATTCTTAGGATCTCGAAAAGAAGTTGTTGAGAATTTAATTGGCCAATGATTAGAACCCCTCCTATTAAGGATCTCAAAACTTGTAATCAGGCTTCCACCCACTAAGTAGCAGGAAACTATAATTCCATTAAGGTTGTAAGAAATAGCTTCCTCTTTACATCGTCTATTAGTTCAAGCATAGACCCCATCACATGGTTTGACATCAATTAAATAAATGAGGTTCAAATTATTTTAAAGGAGATTAGAAGGACCTATTCTAGCCAACCTACCCTTTTCTCCTCTATACTTAACAAAAAATTAAAATCACCAGCTAAAATCCAAGGAAGTTATGGAGGAAATGGCTTAACATACCTTATATAACCCCATAATAGAGTTTTCCAACAAATATCAATTAGATCATACACATTAGTAGCCAAAATAATATCCCTATATTCTAAACTAGTGGCTACCATAGAAAGAGTGGAATGACTAGATATCAACCAAAGTGGATCAATTTTCATTGGGTTCAAAAAAAATTTCAGACCTCTAGAATAACCCAGGGAACTAATACACTAACATTGACCAAAATTCTAGAAACTCGGAACACATTAAAACATACAATCATCTAAAAGCTTAGTCTCCTATATACAAAAGATATCTGAAAAATGAAGTATAAGAAAATCATCGATAGTATTTTTTCAAGGAATGATATTCAATCTCCTTACATTCTAAGAGAGAATAATCACTTAAGAGATTGGAAAAAGTGAGCATCAATGGGGTTTACAGACCTAGATTCCACCAAAAATTCTATAGCTAATTTAATCTTTTCATGATCTTTCTCGCATACCCTTTAGAAGAATTATAAAAAAAAACCTTTCTAAAGGAGTTGTTATTGAAAACCAAAATCCTGAGAAGAACCTTTGTCTTTACCAAATTTCAACACCTCCTTCGCAAAATTTTCCAAAATAATATCATCCTACAAGACTCTAGAACCACCTGGATCTTTCAAATCAATACCTCTGGGAAACACCTAGGTAGTTTGCAGGTTTTGCATAAATTCAAAATATTGAGCAATCCCCTCCTCCAGCACATCATGCATACCCATTGCAATACCCACAAATGTTACATCAACTAGAATCCCTTATTCCAAGACCAAAGTTTCCAACACCTCAAAATGGTTGAAACTCTCATCATTCTTCCTATTTGTAAAATCCCTCTTATATCTCATCCCCTTAGCACATGGCTAGTATCCTTATCTAAACCACCATCCATCATAGAGTTTTTCCCTTTGGGGTCTATCTATTTTTGGATCCAATAAAGGAGAATTATTATCTCTAATAGGACATTGTCATTGAAGGTGTCCATCCTCATTAAAAAATTGACACTGAAAATGAAGAGTCTCTATATCTAATTATTGAAAATAGTATGAAGAGACTAGACAAATTTCCAATAAATCCAATAAGATATTATTTAAATCAATCTCCACACAAATACTTGCAAACATAATTACCCTTTCATTGAGGGTTTGTTACTTGCTATTACAGTCAGCTTCCCAAGCAGAGAAGTAATCCTTTGCAAAATATCATCTCTTTAAACCTCCAATAGACGTTGTAGAAGGTGAATCCAAACATGAACCCTTAGGAAAATTTTGTCAGCTAAATTGAAACCCACATACTAGGATTTACTTAAAAAACCTACATGATTGTAAGAGTGGAGCCCTCCACCATAAACCTTGTTCTAATTAACCATGATTGACAAAAAAACCATGAAATAACTATTTGTAGCCATCATAACCTTCATATCACCCTCAACAAGCCAAAAACAAAAGATCCAGGATTCCAATATTGGTAGAGAAATATGAATTCCAAGAAATTTATAGATTAGAGCATAATTGCTTAAATTAGACACATCCTCCATAACTCATTCCAAAGGTATGACCAAATCTAGACAATTTTTTCTCCTTGGAAAACAACCATTCACTTTCATAAGTTTGGGACATTCACCTACATAAAATGAGTCTGATTCTCACACCCAAAGAAGAGCCACCTTGCACCACATGACTAGCAACCACCAAACTTAAAGAAACTTGATGCCCCTCCATCCCCAACAACCAACACAGACACCACCACCCCAAATTCAAAATAATTCCCTGCAAGTAACAAAAACTCTTCTTTGTAAACTCCTACCATTAAACAAACTACTAAACCCACCAAAATGAAAATCAAAAGCTAAAGTAAAACTAGAAAAAACACCCAAAATAGATCGCACACCCTCACAACACCATAAAAACCCACCCAATACTATTCCTAGAGGACTCTTGCAGTATTAAAAATACAAGAAAGATGATTAAGGCACTTGGCCCTTGCCGCTGCAAATAAATCCTACCACCTTAGACCAAGTCCAAATCCAAAAACTCTCCCTACAAGTAATAAAATCTCATCTTCAAAACCTCCTACCACCAACCAAACCACAGCCACCAAAAAAAAATACTAAACCTACCAAAATTTAAATCAAAAGTTAAATAATAACTAAAAAAAACACCCACCATGGATCACACACCCCTGCACCACCTTAACACCTCACCCAACACAACTACCAGAGCACTCTCGCGATAAAAAAACCATAGGAAAGAAGGTTAGGGCACTCGAACCTAGCTACTATCAATAGTTCTCATCACCTCTAAGTTAGATATTTTTATTATATCCACAAATTTACCCTTACCCTAATTAAACCCTAGACCTAACCTTAACCTTAATTTAGCTATAAAATTGATTAAACCCTAACCATAAACCAAATTTAACCCTAATCTTAACTCAAATATTTTTCCATAACTAAACCCTAATATAACATTAATTATAACCCTTGTTGAGCCCTAGCTTTAAATTTAATTATTATTCTAGTTTAACCTTAATCCTAGCTATAATTAAACCCTAACAATTGAATTAAATTATAATCCTAATCCCAACCCTAATTGCACCCCAATAATAATTAAATCTAACTTTAGTTTAGTCATGACATATTATTGCATGATCCATTTAAAAAATTATTATCATTATTATTATTTTCTTTTATGGGTAATGGGCTGAAGCCAAGATTTAATTATTATTCTTTGTTGATTTAATTATTAGTATTTATTAAGATTAAGTAGACTCGAACCCAAGAGCTCCCAGATTAGAGGCTCACAACTTTACCATTGGGTTGTAGGTTGTTGCCGTATTATTGTTTTTATTGTTGTTAGAGAGAGAGAGAGAGAGTGTGTGTGTGTGTGTGTGTGTGTGTGTGTGCACACGTTTGAAGATAAAATCATATGGGTAAGTGCATCAAGATGGTGTGCAAAAAGGGGGTATAAGTGGCCACTTATTTCAAAAATAAGGTAAACCTAAAATTCAAAGAGAAATTTGAGGGTCACGCACTCAAAATTAGAAGACGTGTAAAGATTAAGAATTGTATTACTCTGAATCTAGTTTCTAAAATACTACAAAAAGTTAAAAATAGATAAGATTAAGAGAGGCAAACCCATCGTACATGAAAAATTGTTCCTAATTTTTTTAAGAAAAAACATAACATAGTTGTTTCCGTGTGCTTCACAAAAAAATATAGTTAGATTTAGTATTTTTCAAAACCTTTTGGTAGGATGATAGATAAGAGTGAGATCTAGAAGTTGTTTATTTTTGTGTAATTTTGTGTTGAGTATTTGTTTTATGATTTTTTGAAGTGACCGCATCCTGAAAATCTGGTACTTGTTCGTGCACTAGGCATAACTTGCATCAAAATAATTGAAAATGCAAACTTTTTTAAATAAGTGTATAGAATCAAGTGTAGAATAGTAATATGTAATTTTTTTTGAATTTGATCAAGTATATAGAATAAAAAATTAATAAAAAATGGTAGACTTGTATCTAAGGACTATCAAGACACTGGTAAAGAAAAATAAAGCTTACTATGATAATGTTGTCCAAAAATAGAAAAAATTATATAGTTAGAAAGCTGAGAAGATGTGGGAGATTATGGTGGTAATTTTAGAAATACCTGCTTGATCATTTGTAAACCTAATGATGAAAAAGTTGAGAAATCATTTCGAAAGATTAAAAAAATGTGTAAAGGACAAAAATGGAGGGAAAATGAGCTTGCAAGACTTACGGTCATTTTCCAAGCCTCTTACCAAGCCATAATGCGTACAGGTTCCTATGTACTAAATAACCCGCACGGGTTATGCAAAACAAAAAGTATTATTTCAAGTTCTACATAACCAATACGGGTTATGTAGAACTAAAAGCATTATTATTAGTTCTCCAAAACCCGCACAGGTTATGAAGAAATAAAAATGTATGTTTGTAAACTTACCATACACAACACATATGTATATAATTATATATATAATATGTATATATACATATATATATTTGTATGCACCCTAAAATGGTCGCCTAGACTATGGGCCCCCATTTATCAATTTATCAAATTCCTAAATCAATGCTTTGCAACATTTTAATTCAAATCAATTTCCTTGATCAAATCGTAATTAATTCAATTATTTCAATATTTCCTAAGGTTTGATCATTTCATCAATAAATCTTATTTAATTAAAAGAAAATAATCTATTTTTATTAAATAAAATAATCTTAGTTAATTAAAATCTCTGTTAATTAAATAATTTTATCTTATTTGGTTAAAATATCTCTTAATTAAATAATATTATCTTATTTAATTAAAATCTCTCTTTTTAATTAAATAAAATAATCTTATTTAATTAAAAGAAAATCCCTCTTTTAATTAAATAAAATCCCCACTTAAATCCCTCTTTGTGTTGAAAAAGGAAATAAATTAAATAAAAATAAATAAAGTTCTTTTTTCTACACATCTTCCTAAGTGGTGGGCTTTTTGCCTCCTTATTATAGCCTTTGATTTTGCCTTTTGAAGATATGAGCACATGGATCAACCAAGATTTGATCTCTAGCATTGCTCATTTCTTTTTACCTTTTAATATCTACCGTCCATTGCTCTTTAAAAGGAAACCTCTCCTTCTCATTTGGATAATCAAGATGCACTTTTATGCTATTGTTATGCTGCAGATTTGGAGAGCGATTTTGGAGGAGAGTTTGAGCATTTGAGCGTGAACCATGCAACTTCTTCTTCTTGTCTTCTTCTCTCATGCATCCATGGCCATACATTTAGAGTAGATTCATGTTAATTTAGATTCATATTTCCTTTCAATATATTAATCTTGCATATTTCCTTCATAGATTAATTTGCATATTTCCTTTCATACATTGTTATCATATAGATTAGTTTTCTTTCATGCATTGTTATCATATAGAATAGCTTCCATTTTCATTTGCAATGCATATTTGGTGATCATGGAGACTAGCATTCTTGTTTTTTCTCTTTGAATCTCTCATTTCATGGTGTACTTGCATGGGCATAACTAGGTCTAAGCTGAGGGCCTTCATCACAAACCCTTGCACTCCATGAATATGGAGCTATGAGTTGCCATTTGAGACCTCATTCTTGAGAAATCTTGAATATAATAACTCATAGAAGTGTGTCACATTTTTAACACACATTTTTGGCACCCACCGTGGGGCAACCCACCTTTACATGCTAGTTTTGATTATTTTTGGAGCTAACCCCTTATGCAGATTTGCGTGGAGATGAAAACCCTAGATTTTCAAAGATTTGATCATATATCCCAAATGGCTTGGAGTTTCAGTCTAAAATTTGTTTTGCAGCTTTGTGACATATCAGAGAAGCTTCAGTAAAAAATTCAAAATTGTCTGAGGTATTGTGAATTTTTTATAATTTTCTCTATTTTTCATAAAAAATTAATTTTTGGCGCAAACCAGCATATTTTTTGGCAATTTTTGCATTTGTGAAAAGGTATTTAAATTCTATAGGGGGTCGATTATTTTTGTTTTAATTTTGGATGCAATATCATAGCTCATTGGTCAATTTATGAAAATTAGTCTATTTTGGCAAAACGGCTCCCTAGGGCACAAATGAAAAGATCTTATTAAAATTATGACATTTTTGGAAATCTCTCTAATTTTTTAACAAGGGTCTCATTTCTAAATTTAGGGTTTGAGATCTGATTTCATGTCATCTAGGTCCAATCTTGTTGACTAGGTCAAAAATCAAAATTAAAAAAAGGGCATTTAATGATTAGCTTGCACTTATTTTTCACATGGTTCAATGCATGATATGAGTTGTCATTTAGATTTTTTGGTGGTTATTATTGCTCCTAACAATTGATTTTCAGATCTAACCCTAGAGTTTGCATAATTTGAGTATACATTGCATATCTCGTTTGCAGGATGTTGAAAAGAAGACTCAAATAAAGACTACTAACGAATCATCTTGCAGGTTGCCTTGATCGATAGCATGCTAAACATTGTGCTTGAATTTTGTTTTGTTTTATTACAATACGAACCCACATGCAAGACTTCTAAAATGAACTTCTACTTTGGTATTTTAGGAATGGTAATGATGTTAGGAAACTATGCTCTCGCCCTTTTGGGATGATCAAAAATCCTGAAGCATTGTTGTCATTTTCTTATGTGTTTGAAGTGTCTTTTAGATTGTAATCCTAAAAATTATATGAATGTATCCTCTTCCCTTGCCTTTTTGGATCTTGGGTGCAAGAGAAACTCATATAATTCTTCTAGTGTGGCTACCTCCCAAGTGCTTTAATAGAGCCAGTGAGAGTGGATTTTCTAATCAGTAACAGGCTAAAGCCAAGCCCTTCCAACCCGGTATATAAAAAATGTCATTGTGATTAGTCTCATAGTGGATAGGTGTGAATTCATTGTGGCAACCAAAATCTCCTCTAGTACCCTAGTGGTGCATTAAAGTCCCTACATTTTTAAGGTGAAAACATTTCTTTAAAAGGATTGGGAGAGCCCCCTTAAATATGAAAATGATTTTATCACAACCACCTGAACAAATGCCTTGACTACAAACTTTGTTTTAGTGACCAAAAACCCTCTATCTGTTAGTGCGGAAGGTCAAAGACCGACTAAGATGTCCCATATTTTCATGGCTCTTAGTAGAGACAATGGTCCTTTGGGAAGTGATTACCTTGGTATTCAAAGCTTGGTGTGCCTAAGAAGTGAGTGCGCGGTAAGGAGGAGCCCGTGCCTCTAAGCTTCTAAGTTTTTCGCTATGAGTAGACATGGATGAACTTCAGTTCAAGTGGGAATTCAACAGATATTGCCTTGGCTTACCTAGGTTGTGGAGTGATTGTTCTATTTACAAAAAAAATTCTACCTGATGTGTCTTGCGTGAGTGCAACACCAAAAAAAATACACCAAGCATCAAGACAAACATCAAAATGATCAACAAATCTGCATTCTTAAGTGTCAAACTATCAACTTGCCCAATTTACAATCCTATCATTTTCAATCTTCCTTGGTTGATCTAGATCAGATTAGGTCACTTACCCCGCTGTTAGAATCTTGTTTACACTTTGGATTCTTTTGTTTTGACCTCTTGAACTAGTAACCTTTGATTTCACAAGTGACCTTGCTTGGAGTTGGTGAGCTAGAAACTGTCCTTGTTGAGAAGATAAACCTTTAAGATCCTTTGATAACACACTTGGAGAGTTTTGGTAATCTCTTGTCCATCCACTTTCATACAAATTCAATTTCAATCAATATAACTTGGGTAAATCATCCTTCTGATCCATATGTGTTAGGGTATTCACCCATTCATTGGGCACCTCTGTGGCACTGTTGGTTTACACCCCTTGCAAAATTCTATCTTATCACCTCTCTTTTGGACAAGTGAATGCCTTTACTATCCTAGTTTGGTACCAATATTTCTTAGGGTCATCCTATCACCTAGTACCTTTTATTTCATGCCAGTTACAACAAGATATCAAGTAGATCAAGAAAAAATACCTCAATTATTCTTTAACCAATTACCCTTAGTTCAAACTCCCTAAAAAAGTAAGGGAAAAGAACCCGTATTTGATCAATCACCCAGGAACAACTCAGAAGTTTGGTTTGATTCCAAGAGTTGCCTTAGTTAGTTGGGTACACCCTTAGCATCTTCTCACCTGGATATGGATATGAGTTACATAATGACTCAATGATAGAGGGAAGACATAGATAAACACCTTGATGACATATTTTAAAAACATAGAGATACCATTTCATTTGGTGGTTCCTCTCATGACAGTCGACCAACTTCACCCCTTATCTTAACTAGATATTTAGATGCACACCAAAGGGCTAAGGGAGGTAAGATGCAAGCCTATCAAGATGAGAAATCACAACATGAAAACCAAGGTGATGAACTTTATGACACTCACGTAAATGCATCGTACACCAATAATTTGTTTCAACATTCAAGACCAATTTCACCGCTCTAAACATCTTCAAGATACATGAGTGAAAGACTTAAGAGAATTGAGCATGAAAAGAAAGCCTTCCTAGATGAACAAGCTGAAAAGGAAGAATTGTTTAGACTCCTAGAGTTGGAGAGACAAACCTTGTTGGAAATAGAAAAGAAATCCCTCTAGGAGGAGCAAGATAGACTCTTGGCTCAACAGCTTAATGACCAATTTAATAACATGCATGTTAGTGGTGGAAATAACTCTCCTCCTAAGAATCTATGAAGTGGAAGACGTTCAAGGACACCATCATGATATCCTAGCTCTAGAGGAATAATGGCTTCAAGACATGATCATTATAGGAAATGAACACCTCCTAGGAACTCAAAACAGCCTTCACAACGTGCTCATCATGGTTCACAATATGGGGGTAGTAGCTCAAGTTTTGACCTCAGCTCCCAAGACTTCATGAAAATGCAATAAGAACCACTCTTCCAGCAGTATGTGGAGAAATATTTAGAGAAAAACAAAGACAAGTTCCTACAAATTTTAATCAACAAGGGTGTTAGAGTCCCCTACAACTTTGATGTGGACAAAAAGAATAAGAAGCAAGGTCCATCTCAAGAAGAGGAGATCAAACAACTTAAGAGAATGATGGAAAAGATGTTAGCACCCAAGAATTCATTCTCACTTGATTCAATTTGTACTAATCCTTTTGAGAAAAGTGTTAACATGAAAGACTTCCCTAGAAAGATTGAGATCCCTCAATATGAAAAGTATGATGGAAATGAAGATCTACAGGATCACGTACGCCAATTTTATACCACAAGTCTTGAGTTCCATCAAGATGACTCGTACCTCATGAGATTGTTCCCAAGGATTCTTAAGGGTCAAGTGATGGAATGGTTCACCATCATAACTCCCCCCATTAAGGATTTCAAAGATCTTGTCCATAGATTCATTCAACACTTTGTATACAATCTTTCAAGATCTATCACCATGTTGGACTTATGCAACTTAAAGAAAAATCAAGGGGAATCCTTTGTTACTTTCTTGCAAAGGTGGAGATGATAATGCTCTCACTACTCTAGAACCATTCTTGAAAATGAAAAGATTTACATCCTTTTTAGCAACTTGGTTCCTGAAATGTGGTATGAAGTTAGGAAGATGGTTTTTGATTCCTTTGACACCATGGTTGAAACCACATGTAGGATTGAGGATGTTTTGAAAAAACAAGGAATTTTGACCAAACATGGAAACAAAAACAACAATGGTCAAAACAACAACTCTAACAAGGATAAAGGGAAGAACTCACACTGGAATAGGAACAAACAAGTGGTCAATGATGGAGTTTTGGACTCCTCCCAACCCAAATATCAAACTGTGCTCCACTTGTCTAGTGTTGTTCAAGCCATGAATCTCAATACATCTAATCAACAAGAGAGCAAGCCAAGATGCCAAGATAGACCTAAGAAAGAAAGACGTCAATTTTCAAAACTTAGCAACTCATATGAGGATATCTTGAAAACACTCATTTCCAACAACCTTTCAAATCCTCAAGATCCCGTGAAACATTATATACCTGATGTTAAGCCACATTGGTGGGATGATAAGGCCTTTTGCAAGTTCACAATGGTATTGGACATGACATTGAAAACTGCTGGAAACTCAAGCATATTATTCAAGATCTCATTGAGAGTGGAAAACTTAAGATAGATGGATTGAACACCAACACTGATCATAGGTAATTCAAAGAACTATTTCCAAAGTATGAAAAGGGGGAAACCTCTAAAGTTAAGAATGGCAAAGCTGAGATAAATTAAACCTACACAGATGCGGAGAATACTATACACATGCTTGAATTCATAGAAGAAAATGTCAATATGATGAGGGGTAAAGATCCTTATGGTTATGATCTAGATGTGTAATCTCCTCCTATCTTTGATGAAGAACCCGTCGTGGTGCTAAGAGGTCCCAACTCTAGAGTGTCATCGCAAGCCCTCAATTTTGTCACATGAAGTCAAGGTCCCATTGTCATTAGAGGACCCAATTTGAGTCAATCAAGTAAACCTAAGAAACTGGCATCCAATAATGTCACCTCAAAACCAACAGTTAATCCTAAGTCAATCTATAGTCTTGTTGATTAGTTTCAAAGAACCCCAGCTTAGATTTTGATCTTTGAGATCTTAGAGTTGTCCTCAAGACACAAGCAAGTCCTTGAGGATGCTTTGTGCATGAAAAATGTCCCCAACAACTTAGATGTCAATCAATTCCATAACATGGTTAACCACATTGCTAGCCCTCGTTACCTTACCTTTTCAGAGGATGATGATAAATCTTTGAGCCACCCACACAATCTTTCTCTTCATATTGAGGCCATGATCCATAGAACTCATGTTAGGAATGTGTTGATAGATGGGGGTGTTGGGTTTAATATTTGTTCCTTTATTCTTTTGAAAGAGTTGGGTTATTATGAGAAAGTCATAGATACCAAGAAAAGGATCACCATCAAACCCTATGATGAGGCGGAAAGAAGTTCCAAGGGGTTAGTCATCCTTCCTGTTAGGATTGGCCCTGTTGAAAAAGATTTTTTATTTCAAATAGTTGATGTTGGTCCCTTGCGTATGATATATTACTTGTTATACCATGGATTCATGATATGCAAGTGGTGTCATCTAACTATCATCAGTGTGTTAAGTTCCCCTACAATAGAATAGAGATTTGAATACCTGGGGATAACACCTTATCTTTTAAGTTAATTTCAGAAGGAACTCATGTTCCCATCAATAGAGAAGCAGAAGACTTTGATGCAACCTTAGTTGAATGTAAAGACAAGCTCAAGTCAGTAGACCTTGGCATGGTGGGGTATCAACTCAACTCCCTCACAACATTACCAGTTTCACCTCAGTCTTATGGAAAGCCATCACAAGAAAAGAGACCCTCCTCTTTAGCTATGACTTTATTTGGCATGTTTGTAGAGTCCTTGGTGCCTATTCAAGATAAGAAAGAAGAGACATTTGTTAGAGATTGGATCTATAGAGAAGAGAAATATATGCACAATGAGAACTTCTTTCCCTCTCCTAAGGATTACGGATGAGGGTATACTTTTTTTTTTATAGTTGGGCTATCCCAAACATGGCCCTCTTAATCACACATTGGATGCTAGAGCCAAACCTCTTGATCATCCTATTTTTGGATGCAAATCTAAGAAGTCGGTTGGCCTAGGCTTTGCGAATCACAACAAGCACACTACTCCTATCCTTGATAAGTCAAATAGTGAAGATGAATCAGAATACATGCCTAGTTTGATAAATCAACAAGACATATGTGAAGATTGGGTCCCTTCCACTAATATCCTCTGGGGAGATTCACATATTCTGGTCACTCATGCGTCAGTTGCAACTTTAGATTAAGAATCAGATATAGAAGATCCTTTCAAAGAAGGTCAATGAAAGAATCTTGTTTGTTTAATGGAAAGAGAAGGTGCTACTCTTGATGACGCTAGAACTTCCACATCATGATGTCCCAAACCTTCATGGTGTAAACATCCTAGTCACAGTTCAAACACAAGTTCACATGAGTATGAATGGGACTCCTTCTCAGAGTCTTCCATAGTTGACATGGATGTTGATGTCATCCACACTTATAGTTCTCAACTTGAGGTAGTTGACGATTCACATATAGGATTAGAGGATTTAAACCCACGTGTTACCTTAGTGGATGATTCTTCACTTGTTAGGATGAATCCTGATTTGGGTAGCTTAGAAGGATACTGGATGGACTCTGACTCTTCGGTCACTAGTGATAATATCATTCATATTTATAACCTCAAACCAGTCATTGACCTACCCCTTGTTCATCCTGGCCTCATTGATTGGTCCCAATGCTATTGATAACCTAAGCTATTAACATTTCAAAATAATTATGAGATAGCCTGTTACCTAAATGCCCTTGAAACTGTAGTCTCTTCCACCAGTGAACTGGCTACTAGCATGACAAATCTAGACATCAAGTACCTTAGTCACAAAATAAAAAGAAAATAAAGTCAAAAGAATAGGAGTTCTGATGGCAAAAACCACTGTGTGGCAGTGTCATAACTGAAAAGAGTAAAAAGAAATGGCGTATCCAAGGGTGAAAACCTCACTGAGGCACCTAAGGATGAGGTACTTGATCATCTCCCTAGCTACTTTCAAGATAGATATTTAGTGAAAATATTGAAAATATTGTTTGTTTCTCCTCATGGGTACATGATTCTGAAATCTTACAAGTTATTGTTCCCATGTACAAACAAAATTGCTGAATATGAAGATTTAAAAAATGGACTTAAGATGGCCATAGAATGGAGAATCACAGAGTTACACATCTATGGAAATTCGAAGCTGATAATCAACTAGGTTAATGATGAATATCAAACAAAAAATGAGAAATTGGTACCTTACAAGAAAATGGTTGATTCCATGAAATAATACTTCACATTTGTCACATTTTAGAAAATCCTTAGAGAAGAAAACAAAGCAGCTGACACTATGGATACACTTGCTTCACTTCTTTAGTTAGAGAAACAAGAATCTAGATTTGAATTCCTGGTGGAAGAGCTACATCACCCTATCTATGACTCCCAAGAAATCCATGTCATTTGTACACTTGTTGATCGTGAGTCATCCTGTTATGGTGCCATTTACTCATACCTTCATGATGGCATTATACCTGAAACCTTTAACCAATCTAAATGCAGAAACCTTACCTAAAATGTATCTCTCCATTCCCTTATCTATGGTGATTTGTATAGGAGGGGTCTAGGTGGAACACTTCTTAGAGGCTTAGAAAAGGAAGAATCTGACCAAGCGTTAGTTGACATCCACGAGGGATCCTATGGGGGACATTCCAATGGTCTTTCCATGGCCCGAAGGTTTCTTAGGGCAGGGTACTATTGGACTATGATGCAGATTGATGCAGTAGCTTTTGCAAAGTCATGTGAAAAGTGTCAAAAACATGGTAACCTGATACATGCTCCAGGGAGGGAGCTCATTCCTTCTATATCTCATTGGCCATTTTAGTGTTGGGCCTTTGGTCTTGTTGGGAAGATTCATCCCAACTCATCAGGTGGACATAATTTTATTATCACTGCTACTGATTACTTCACTAAATGGGTAGAATTTGTCCCACTTTTTGTTGCCTCGGGCAAGACAGTCTCTCTATTCATTATGAACCATATCATCTGTCGATATGGAGTGCCTTCTGAGATTATCACTGACAATGGAGGCCAGTTCAAAAATAAGGATCTTAAACAACTCTACAAGAAATTCAAGATTAAACAACATTGGTCCTCCATTTACTTCCCGCAAGGAAATGGTCAAGTAGAGGCATCAAACAAAACCATTCTTAAAATCTTACATACAATAGTTTGTAAGAATGGTAGAGATTTGCACTTATAGATAAATCCAGCTTTGTGGGACTATAGAACGAGTATTTGTACTCCTACTAGGGCTACTCCTTTTTCCCTTGCATATGGTGTTGAAGCAATGTTACCTTTGGAGGTTGAGATTCCTTCACTTTGAGTTTCCCTCAAAGGTCTAGTTACAAATGAAGACTACCACGCCATGCGACATCAAGAGTTAGAACTTCTAGATGAGAAATGTCAAGCATCATTTGACCATATGAGGGTTTATCAAAAGTGCATATCCAAATCCTTCAACAAAAAGGTTCACCCTAGAGAATTCCAAGTGGGAGATCTTGTCCTATGTGAAAATCCTAAGAATCAACAGCATAGAGATCAAAAGGGCAAATTTGAACCTAATTGGCTTGGACCTTACATCATTACAGTAGGTTTTGGGTCAGGTGATTATTTACTATCTATAGCAGAGGGAGAGTAGCTCCCTGATCCTATCAATGTCTTGCACCTGAAGAAGTTCTATCCATGATGCCCATTCTATCTGGGGGCATCCTTTGTACATAATTATTGATCCTGAAAAAATCCAAAAAAAATGATATATTGTCAAAAATTCTAAAAATTTGAAAATGTCCTGAAAAAATGATCATCTTAGTGAAAACCTAGCAATAGGCTCTTTGATGTATCTCCAAAAAAATTAAATATATTCCAAAAATACAAAAAAAATCAAAAAATTCAAAAATTCAAAAAAAATAGAAAAAGTGCCTTAGTGAAAACCTTGAAACAGACACCTTGGTAGCAATAAATTGTAATAAAATCTAAGTGATGAAAACTTGGAAATGGGCACTACTTGAGGCCTTTGCACCCTTGTTTCTTAGCGCGTGTCCTCACCTCTTAGCCTTTCTCCATCATGCCTTGTCCTTGTTGCCTTGGTTTGGAATTGGTCTTTGTCTTTGTCTAGGGGGCATAACTGTGTTAGCTTTGGTCTCTTGGATGTGTTATTCTTTAGGAGACCTCACAAATGGTACTTTTCAACACCACCCCAACTGTATTTTTCAACACAACCCCTAACATCAAGTTTTTTTAATACTTATCGATTTGGTCTTACCTAGTTTTGTCATGTGATCTTACCTGCTTGCAAGCATTCAATCCTTATACTCAAAACTCTATATCAGTTAACACACTTAAATTTTTAAATACAACACTTAATGCTTGATCTATGTCATGATCTTTTCTTTGTGTGCTAACTCTTATTGATTTTCATTGAGTTTCCTTGTCTAATAAGTCTCTCTGGGATGCATAGCTAGAGGACTTGGGGCATGGGGCATGTTTTTATTTTCTTTCCACTTGTGGGTGTGGTCTTGAAACTGTTAAGTGTCTTTTGTTGTTCCCTTGACACACTTAAGGAGATTTGAGGCATCATCCTTGATTGTTTTCACACAACCGTTCTTATGGTCATCCCGACATCTATGCCTTGATGCGAGTGTGGTTTTGCTACATTAAATTGGGTAAGATAACATCGAAGTCATCTTGACCTTTATGTCTTTGATTCTTATGTTATAATCTTTCCACATTCCAATCTGATATAAATCACATTCGTATCTTCATAGTTGCGCTTTTGACTAGTGATGATTGTGTGATTTTTTGATGTCTGTTGATAATGGCCCAATGATGAAAATAAGTTCCTGAACATCCTCTAATGAATGATGAACATAAAGTCCTATGTTATAATTTCTCTATTGCAAGTACACCTTTACATTTTCATGTATCTTGCATTATTAGACTTCATGTTAATTTGCATTTTTAGGCTGCATTATGAGTTTGAGAGGGTTTCCTTCATCTTTCTTGTGGACTTTTAATCAACTGTGGTCATGTTTGATCTTCATTTCCTTATCTTCTTTCGTGATCTCAATCAAAATTTTCTATCTTAAACAGCTGATTACTTTTGGGGAATTCTCTTTCTTGAGGCAAATTCTCTTTCTTCTCTCCATTTCTTTCCACCTCTTCCAAACTTTTATCTTCCATTCGCTTTCACCCTACTTCTTTTCTTCTAATTCAACCTTGGGGAATAATCTTTCACTCTTGATGACCTACCTTGGTTTTGTGACCCTTATATATTTCATCTTACATCAAGAACCTTATCTTTAGTTTGATTTGATCAAATTTATCAATTTGTTGTTTCTCCTCTATCTTATTTCAATTTTGATCACAAGGGGGCAATACCTATCAAACTTCAATCTTTGATTCAGCTTTATCAATCCTATCAATTGCTTCACTTGGGGAAACCTTGTTTGATATTCTTATCTTGGACATGTCAATTACCTATTTGCAAGAGTGTTGACCTTGTCTTTTTCAATCAACTTATCTTTGTTCTGATGTGTTCCTGTCCGTCGATCACACGTCTAGGTTGTTTTGTGATCCCAAATTGATCTCCCACTTCAACTGCATTCTTTGACTACATGTGTTCCCATAAAGATCACACATTATTCAAAGAGGGGAAAATGTATGCACCCTAAAATGGTCGCCTAGATTATGGGCCCCCATTTATCAATTTATCAAATTCCTGAGTCAATTCTTTGAATCATTTTAATTCAAATCAATTTCCTTGATCAAATCCTAATTAATTCAATTATTTCAATATTTCCTAAGGTTTGATCATTTAATCAATAAATCTTATTTAATTAAAAGAAAACAATCCCTTTTTATTAAATAAAATAATCTTATTTAATTAAAATCTCTTTTAATTAAATAATCTTATCTTATTTAATTAAAATCTCTCTTAATTACATAATATTATCTTATTTAATTAAAATCTCTCTTTTTAATTAAATAAAATAATCTTATTTAATTAAAAGAAAATCCCCCTTTTAATTAAATAAAATCCCTCTTTGTGTTGAAAAGGGAAATAAATTAAATAAAAATAAATAAAGTTCATTTTTCTACACATCTTCCTAAGTGGTGGACTTTTTGCCTCTTAATCATAGCCTTTCATTTTGCCTTTTGAAGATATGAGAACATGGATAAACCAAGATTTAATCTCCACCATTGCTCATTTCTTTTTACCTCTTAATCTCTATCATCCATTTCTCTTTAAAAGGAAACCTCTCCTTCTCATTTGGATAATCAAGATACACTTTTATGCTATTGTTATGCTGCAGGTTTGGAGAGTGATTTTGGAGGAGAGTTTGAGCATTTGAGCTTGAACCATGAAACTTCTTCTTCTTGTCTTCTTCTCTCATGCATCCATGGAAATCCATTTAGAGTATATTCATGTTAAATAAAGATTCATATTTCCTTTCAATAAATTAATCTTGCATATTTCCTTCATAGATTAGTTTGCATATTTCCTTCCATACATTGTTATCATATATATTATTTTGCTTTCATGCATTGTTATCATATAGAATAGCTTCCATTTTCATTTGCAATGCATATTTGGTGATCATTGAGACTAGTATTCTTTCTTTTTCTCTTTGAATCTCTCATTTCATGGTGTACTTGCATGGGCATAGCTAGGTCTAAACTTAGGGCCTTCATCACAAACCCTTGCACTCTATGAATAGGGAGCTATGAGTCACCATTTGAGACCTCATTCTTGAGAAATCTTGAATATAATGACTCATAGAAGTGTGTCATATTTTCAGCACACAATATTCATATAGATAAATATATATGTATGTATACATGCATCTCTCTGTCTCTCTCCTAGTTCTATATAACGTGTGAAAGTTATGTAGGACTAAAATCACAAGCTTTAGTTCTACAAAACTTGTATAGGTTATGAGGAAATATGAACTCTCTCTCTCTCTCTATCTCTCTCTCTCTCTCTCTTCTAGTTCTAGATAACCTATGCAAGTTATGTAAAACTAAAAGCACAAGCTTTAGTTCTATAGAACCTACACGGGTTATGAGGAAATATGAAGTCTCTCTCACTCTCTCTCATTATCCTATTCTCTCTCTCCTCTCTTCCTCTCTCTTTCCTAGTTCTACATAACCCATGCGGTTATGTATAACTAAAAGCACAAACTTTAGTTCTACAGAACCCACACAGGTCTCTCTCTCTCTCTCTCTCTCTCTCTCTCTCTCTCTCTCTCTCTCTCTCTCTCTCCTAGTTCTAGATAACATGTGCAAGTTATGTAAAACTAAAAGCATAAGCTTTAGTTCTATAGAACCTACACGGGTTATGAGGAAATATGAAGTCTCTCTCACTCTCTCTCTCATTATCCTATTATCTTTCCTCTCTTCCTCTCTCTTTCCTAGTTTTATATAACCCATGTGGTTATGTATAACTAAAAGCACAAGCTTTAGTTCTACAGAACCCACACAGCTCTCTCTCTCTCTCTCTCTCTCTCTCTCTCTCTCTCACTCACACACACACACACACACACACACACACACATCTACATAAGTTTTAGTTCTACAGAACCCACAGGCATTATGAGGAAATATGAACATTAACCTTTTTATCTCAATGGAACACGTACGCATTCCATTGACCTAAATATATTATTCCCAAGGGCCAAAAAATAGCATTGCAACTTGTTCCAAGGGCCCAGTGTTGTTTTTCATGTCTTTTTGTGACAGTATCAGATATTTTTTCATGTTTTTTTGTCACATTTGATTTCAAATGATTGATTCCTCTTGTTTTTTGGATTGTTCTTAAAGTTATTTTAGCATTATTACATTAGATTATAACAAAATGATGATAATTTGTTATTTTTTTGGTAATATTTTCAAAACACTTGTAACCCATGCGGGTTATGAAGATTTTTTTTTAGTTCTTCCTAACCCATGCAGGTTATGAAGAACTTTTTTGAGTTCTTCATAACTCGTGCGGGTTATGAAAAAATATAAATTTTTTTAATTGTTTTTTTTGGGCTCAGTTTTACCAAGCCTAAATGTTTTGAGTGTCAAATAACGTGCACGGGTTTTGTAAAAGTTTGAGTTTTTTTTCATGTGGCCACTTTTCTGACCAGCAACTTGGTGCACTTATCCATATTAAATGTTTAACTCTTAATACTTAAATTGCATACCAAAACGAGGGAGAGCTTTGAACTTAATCATTCTTAATATATTATATATATATATTGGTTGTGTGCTGATTTCTTTTGCTTAGTTGTTGCCAAATTTTGTATGAATCTATCATTTTTATTAGCTTGACATTACCATTTTTGTTGTAACTTTATTTTTTATTTTTTGGGGAACCTTTCTTTTCTCAACTTTGTAAATTGGAATTAAGAAAGATAAAATTTACAATCCTTTCAAATTATAATTCAACCTGTTGGTGTAGAGGTGATGAAGAGCGAGGGCAGGGCACAGAGGAGAAAAAGTGTGTTTATAGAGGAGTAGGCAAAGACTTTACAATGAGAACTGTGGGAAATAGAGACTTGGCATGATCTCATATTTATTTGCTCCTACGTTTTAGGAATGCACGTGAAACTGAATAAAATAAAATATTGAAGCTCTTCTTCAGAGAATGCTCTCGATCGTTACAAAGATAGCAGGGACTCCCATGGATAGGCAAGTAACGACAATAGACAAGAAGGAAGGTTGCAAGCGACAACTGAATACATGAGAAACTGGGCATATTTGGGTTTGTCGACCATGCACGTGAAATGTATGACAGAATATATTGTGTAATTTGAACTGTGTCGCTATCCTTGGCACTGATGAGACTTAAAAAGGTGTCTAGGAAAGGAGGCCTTCCATACATTGGGGATATTCCTACTATGAATACTGAGGCTGAGGACTCCCAAATGGCCACTAATGTGGTTGCGATCAAAGACCTTGAAAATGTTCAGCAAAATGTACAGACTGATGCGGGAAATCTCATGGCTGGGGATTCTGGGGAGGCCCCTATGCCTACCTATCAGAGATTACATGACCATTTTATCAAGCTAGAGGCTGAGAATTCTTAGCTCTATGCCATTGTACAAACTTTATCCACCTTGGTGTGGGAACTAAAATAGCTACTCAACAGTTTTTCATCAACATTTATTTCTGAGTCAGTGGGGATTAAATCTGACCTGGAATCAGTTATTGAGAATCTTGATGGATTAGACAAATATAAAGTGGAACAAGCTTATATCATTGCTAAACACTCAACTCTAATTTTTGAGACCAAGGAGAAGGTGAAAAATTGGGCCTCTATTTGTGATAATACGGTTAGTGATGCACCTCTCTTAGGGGTGGAGAAGTTGGTTCAAGGAAACATGGACAATGAGTGTGTGAGATAGGTGCATGAGTTGAACCTATGTGTTCGTGGTCTCCCCCCACTGTTGATCCTTCCTTTTTCGGGCAATCCTTTCTCAAGGATCTGCTCAAAATTCATGATATTTCACTCGACAGATGTTGGGTTTGTCTTGATGGTACTCTTGTTATGAGGTTTCTCTCTTTATATGATAGACTGCAGGTTCTTAGAGTGAAGAGGAAGTTATTCTCTCTTCTATCTAGGATTTATCTAGATGAGGATCTCACTAGATCACAAGTGGCTGAATTGAAATAGGCTAGGAACCTTATTGTTGAGGCCAGATGCAGTGGTAAATGGATAATTATTAGGAATCTCAAGGTAGTTATTCAGGATTCTCCCCCTAGCTGGTGGGATTTGAGGCAGGCTGCAAAGGCCAAATAATGACCATGTCAATAGTTCGACAAGAGTGGGACCTCCTTTGGCTTTCTTCTTGTTAACTATTGGAATGGTAACGGTTCTCTTTGGTCGTTACCTAGTCTCTTTCAGGATGCGGTGGGTTTGGCTGATATCTTGGCTGTTATGGAGACCCATGAGAGCCATGTTCATCCCCTCCTGATTTTTGATGGTTATCAGTGGTTGTCTATCTTCGGGGAGGAATTTAACTCTTCAAGTGGTGTATGGGGCTCTAGAGGAGTTGCCTGCTTGATTAGGGACAGCCTCTTCAGTGCTACCTTAGTGGTTCATTCAGACATACATTCCAAATTCATGTGGATCTGTGTATGTCATGCTAGAGAGACATCTTCATCATGGTTTGATACTTTCCATCGGCCTCCTTGCCATATGTCATTCATAGTACCAAGGATGGGGACCCATTTATTGATCTGATAGAGTGCATTTCCAGATTTAGTACCTTGGGGGACATCATTATTTTGGGAGACTTTAATGCACAGACTAGGGAAATCCAGACCCCTATACATGACCGAGGTACTGATTGGACCTGTACCTTTGAACTGGATCCTGCCAGTTTAGGGCTCCAACATGTTTCTAAGGATTGCAGAGGACCTTTATCTATTTATGGCCGTAACCTCCTCCAGCTCTATGAGTCTTCTAATTTGGTTATTTTGAACAACCTCTCTTACTTTCCTATTTCTAATCTTTTCACATGTTGGCCACACTGTGGTGGCACCAGTGTGGTTGAATATGTTATCACTAGTGCTTCTTTTATCCCTTCCATTCATCGCTTCACTATCTCTCATCTTTCGTTAGCCAACCATGCTCTTCTAATCCTTGCACTTTTCTTTTCTCCTCCCCCTCACCCGTATCTCCCTCCCCATCCCCTGACTATTCTTGATTGTTCTCCTACCCACTTCCTTTTCTGGTTTGCCAAGGGTGACTGTAAACTCTTTACCCTCCACCTCTGTTGACTCCTCTCGCTTAAGATATTTTCTTATTGCTACCATGATTCCTCCATGTTTTACCTATTAACTATAGCTATTTGGGAGGTGGCTTTCCTCTCCATCCCTCATTGCCTTATCCTTAGATCCACATGCCAGATTAATTTCCCTATGAACTGGTGGTTTGACAATGACTGCAAAGCTTTCCACCACTCCTTGCGCTTGACCTTTGAGACTCTCCCTTCTAACTTTGCTGGCCTTTGTTCCTCCTATCACCACTTTCTTCGCTCGAAGAAACATGCTTTCAATGCCTCATAGTGCACATCCTTGTATGATACGCTCATTCAGAATACTAATATTTTATGACACACCATGTTCCCTCAGCATCCCGCTCCACCTTCCACCATCAATCTTAGATCCCTTGGCTCCCACACCTCCACTCTTTACAACATCCCTGACCAACCATCTCTCCACCTCACCCCTCCCCCTCACCATCATATCTTTACTACTTCTAGTATCTACAAGCTTGTCAGATCGATGAGATGTAGCAGGGCGGCCGATGAGGACAGTTTCCAGGCTGAGCTCTTCAAGCTCGGTATCTCTGTGCTGAGTTCCTATCTTCTAACACTCTTTAATAGTGTGGTTTGCACCGGCTTCCCTGAGTCCTTTTTGAGTCACTTAATCTATCCAATTCACAAGGCTGGGTCAGTTTCTGACCCCAACAACTATAGTAAAATCATGATTGGGCACACCTTTGCCAAACCCTATGCAACGACACTAAATACTATTCTTAATAGGGAGTTGGACAGGAGAGATTGTAGGGCTAGAGGTCAAGCTAGCTTCTGGGCATATTACCATACCATGGACCACATCTTGAATTTGTGGGCGATTATGGAGGAGGCTCACCATCATTCTACAAAATTCTATTGCTCCTTCATTGACTTTTTTAAGGCATTTGATATCATTCCTTGAGTGGCCCTCTTCTAGAGACTTAGAGAGATCAAGATTTATGAGACTCTTTTGATAGCTATTTTGAGACTTTATGGGTGTGTTGAGGGCACCTTTAGGACTCCTAAGGGTTTCTCTGACCCTATCCAAAGCACTATTGGAGTGAAACAGGGGTGCCCCCTTTCCCCCACCTTGTTTGGCATCTACATTGATGAGCTCGAGGCTTTTCTCAGAGATTCCTCACTTCTGATTGATGGTTACTACTTGCACCAAGTTCTTATCTCCATTCTCCTTGTCACTGACAATGTGATTCTCCTTTCCTCCTCACTGGAAATTCTCCAGAGACTTCTTGATAGCTTGGCCTCTTTTTTTATTTGAGACATCTGGTGGTGAATCTCATTAAGACACGGGTGATGATCTTCAACATCCTGAAGACTTCACATCTTCATTTCTACTATCAGGGAATAGAGATTGAGATTACTTCTTCATACACCTACCTTGGGGTCAATTTTTCCAGCTCTCACTTCATCCTGAGACCCGCCATTCTGCCCAGGATCAGTAAAGGGATGGGTTTCCTTGCCATGTTGGAGAGACAGTGTTTCATACATCCTTTTTAGGACATCGCATCCAATTTGTCCCTCTTGGATTCCTTGGTTAGACCTACAACACTTTATGGCTCTATTTTTTGGGGGCCATCCCTTCTGGATTCTAATTGGGCCTCTATTAAGCGTGTTCAGACTATCTTCCTTTGGTGTATCATCAGATGTCATCGGTCCACCTCTCATAGCATCATTTTGGTTGAGTTTGATGCTCATCCCTTTATATTGGGGGCCATCTTTGATCTGGTTTGGTTTATTCACCGCCTTCATTGTTTTTCATACTCCAATGATGGTCACAAAAGATAATCCTACCTAGCCTATTACTCTTCAGTGGTGCTTGCCAAGTCAGACCCCTCCCCCAAAGCCCATTGTTGGTATGCCCATGCCTCTTCCCTTTTAGGTTCCATTGGGATTGACATTGATCACCTCCCCCTATCAGTTCTTGGTTGATTCTCCAGCTCACCTCCTCCCTTCCGGACATGAGTTGAACATACATGTTAGACTTGACATATACAAGCAGTATATCACCACAACCTCGATCAACCCGTGTGGGGTTCTACGCCCGAGGATGGATTTTTATGCTGAGCACTTTCTAGACATTTGGGATGGGATTATTTTTTGTCCTAGATACTTATCCCAGTGTTGGTGCCACACCCTTTCAGATCTTTTAGGGTTGGATCTCACCGTCTTCGGGCCTAGATAGACCATCACATTGACAGAGATGATCAGATTTGTAGGTTATGCACCCTAGCCGAGATTGAGACTAAGACACACTTCATCTTCCATTGTCCTACTTACTATGAGATCAGAGGGATATTCTATTTCTTATTCAGAGGGTGCAGTTCCTTGACTATTTTCTTTAGCTACACTGATCAGAGATGCCTGCCACTTTATCTCTGTGAGATTGTATAGCTCTGCGAGCATACTCTACAACTTCTTTTCTCCCAAAGATAGATATCCAATCAGCTCATTACAGCCTTCTTCTTGCCCTCATCTCCTTTATGAGGGGTGAAGCGTCCTCACATTACCTCCACCACCGGTCACTCTAGATTTGTGAGACCCCGCAGCACCTTTACTCGTCAATGACACATCTCTAGTAGCTCATAGCGATGACCTAGGGTTCCTACTCATCTAGATCATTATCCTTCAGTGTTGGATTTCTTTCTACTTGAAAATTATCCTTAGTCCTTCTCTTATGTTTGTTCTTCTTGCTTGTTGTTTCTTGTTCTCTTCTTTCTTTGCTCGCTCTTGGTTGCTTTCCCAGCCACTATTTGGTGGTCTGTTGGTTCGTTGTTCCTTTTGTTGTAAATTTCTAGACCCTTAGACCCTTTTTGGTCTCTTGTTAGACATTAATAAATTTATCTTATCTTATCTTATCTTATCATATACATATGTTTTTATTGTCTACATTATTCGTTTACTACGTCTTCTATTCCATTAATTTTTAGCCTACATTTTTCACTAAGTAAAACATTTAGATTTAGGTTCATCACATTTTCTGTTATTTTATTTTAATAAAACCAAATTAATGATTTTCTTTACAAGATTGTATTAATTTAATAGACAAAATTAGAATACCAACTACAAATATTCTACACTATGTACATGCATCTGAATGAAAATGTTGATTTCATGTCTTATGATGTGCTTTTAAATGTTGGAAATATAGATGGAGTAACTGAGAGGGGAGGGGTGAATCAGTTACCACAAAAATAAATCCACAAGTCCCTTAGATGTCTTCAATATATATTGCTGTTACTCGGTAAATTAACTTATCATAGTTCATTAAACATTCACAGTGATTGACATGCATAAAAAAAATAACATGAACACAAGTAACACCAGATATAACGTGGAAACCCAATTTGGGAAAACCACCAATGTAACTAGTTACTGATTTTCACTCTTCTGAAGTGAGCTCTGTTAGGAGCCAACCCTGTGAAAGGTTACAAAAACACACTGTTAGGTGTGACCCTATTAGAGGATTTAATCACCCTGCTAGGAGTGGCCTTGTGAGAGGTCTTTAGAGAAATTCAAATGAATTGTCACCTTGTTAGAGGATTTACAAAATGGTTGTTAGACCAACTCTGTTAAGAGATTTTGGTATCACTGCTACAATGATTAGAAAGTAACAATGAAGTGACCTGAATTAAATGCAACTTATCTTTGCTGTTACAGATCTCTGTTCTGCGCCAATAGATCCTTACTGATCAAATATATCTTTGTAGCACCTCAAGGATATCACTAATCCTTCATCAGAATTTGCACATTTCTGCTTCTTCACATTTTCACATTAC